>VZTY01013996.1:11677-26455 GCA_013400935.1 Turnix velox | reverse complement strand
GGCTGGAGCACCTCCCTTCTGTGGACAGGCTGAAGGAGTTGGGGTTGTTGAGTCCGGAGAAGAGAAGGCTCAGGGGGGACCTCAGAGGAGCTTCTCAATACCTGAAGGGGGCTACAGAGGGGCTGGGGTAGGACTTTTTCATAGGACATGTGATGGCAGGACTAGGAGTAATGGATGCAAATTGGAAGAGGGAAGATTTGGGCTGTTGATAAGAAGTTCTTTGCTGTGAGGGTGGTGAGACACTGAAGAGGTTGCCCAGAGAGGCTGTGGATGCCCCCTCAATGCCTGGAGGTGTTTAAGGCCAGGCTGGATGAGGCACTGAGCAACCTGGTGTGGTGGGAGGTGTCCCTGCCCATGGCAGGGGGGTTGGAACTAGATATTTTTGAGGCCACTTCCAACCCAAACTGTTCTATGATTCTAAGATGTGAGATGGGCTGTGAGGGAGCAGACAGGTGGGAGAAGATGTGGTGTTTGCGTGATGTGAGCTCACATTTGCTTGGGAAAGGTTTGCCATGGAAGGGGCAGCATTTAGGGGGATGATGGATGCTCTCAGCAGCAAGTCCTGACACCTTTGGAACCACGATGAGGGGGGAGAGCTGTGTCAGGGCGCCTGTGGTGTCTCTCTTTCCTCCTAAACCAATCCCAAATTGGCAGTGATGTAAAAGGGAGGGAGGCAGGGATTTCTGGCTGTGACCCCTGTTAACGTGAGGTTATTCTGGCCCTCTTCAGGGAGCAGAAGTTGCAAAAGTAGCTACTGCTTTGTCTTTGACATGTTTCTAATCACAGGGAGGAGAATCATAGAATCATAGAATGGTTTGGATTGGAAGGAACCTTAAAGATCATCTAGTTCCACCCCCCCTGCCATGGGCAGGGACACCTCCCACCACACCAGGCTGCTCAAAAAAGGATCCAGCCTGGCCTTAAACACCTCCAGGGAGGGGAATAGGGTTTTGGTGGAGGAATGGATGGGCACAAATATAAATCTGCTTTTAAGGCTGGAATAAAACTTCTGAATTGTTTGTGCCTCTCAGACTTCCAACTGCAGGGATGCACAGCAGGCAGGAGCAGCTGGGCAGAGAAGATCTCCAAGGGTGTGCTAAAAGAACATGGAAGCATGCAGAATGGTTTTTAAAGTACATAACACAGGTATTCACCTTAGAAATGTCATCCTTGGCTCCAAGGTGGCCCACAAGTACCTGAAAGAGCTGCAGGAAAGCTGGGGAGGGGCTGTTTGCAGGACATGGAGCAACAGGATGAGGAGCAGTGGTTTGAAACTAGAGCAGGACAGGGTTAGATCTTAGTTCTTCCCCATGAGGGTGGTAAGACGCTGGCCCAGGTTGTCCAGAGAGGTGTTGGAGGCCTCATCCCTGGAGACATCCAGAACCAGGCTTCCTGAGGCTCTGAGCAACCTCATCTAGTGCAGGATGTCCCTGTCACTGCAGGGGGCTGGACTAGATGACCTTTGAAGGTCCCTTCCAACCCTATGATTCTATCCTAAAAGTTTCTGAGCTTCTGTTTGGTGCTGAGAGTGATGTCCAGGAAAAACTCACCTCTTTTGCTTCCATGTACCTCCTTCAAGACCTTGCTGAGAACGTGGAGGCACAGCAAGCTCTGAGTCTGTGAGGATGGGTCTCAGTGCCCTTCTTGAAGGTGCTCAACCCAAACTGGGTGCTGAGAATTCAGTGCTAAAGGGTCTGTGAGCAGACCTAGGATGTGATGAAAAGCCAATTTGCTGAGAGGGTCCCCGGCTGCTTATTGTGCCTGGTAGAACCTGCTCATCACCTCGGGGGAGACACAAGCTTGAAATCTTAATTAAAAAGCAGAACCCAGGGTTTCATGCTTGGCTGATATTGTGACTCTCTCTTCTTTATGGACGATTCTTATGCAAGCTCCTACTGTGCCTGTGGAATTGCTAATTTAAAGGAAGGCAGAGATTTGTGCAGTGCAGGGCCTGTGTCAGCAGTGTTTAACACCAGGAGAATGGAGGTGTCTGCTGATCCCTGTCATCATTAGGAACTTTCTTTAAATTCCTTTAAATTCCTTGTCATCCACTTCAGAAACCACCCAAAGGAATGTTGCCACCATCTGGGGTGTGTGGAGATAAAACAAAGCAGCACCACTCAGCACTACAAGGATGTCTACAGCAAAGTAGTATCAGAAAGAGATATCACATGAAGACTTCCCACTGCTGGATGTCTCCTTTGGAAATTCCCTGAGGGGAAGGGGATAGAGTTGTTTTGACAAATGCACAAGCATCTCTGACTGAGAAAAAAACCCCTGAGAATGGCACTTGAGAGACCTGTGATTCATTTTTTTTCTTTATACAAGCCTGGTGGAGACCTGGGGAAAAAAAAAAACTGGCTGACATTGTCAAATCTGGAGCACTCCATCACCAGGTTGATGTGATAGAGCTGAAAATGGGCCAAGGATGCCAGCCCCTAGAAAGGGTTGCTCTTCTTCTAGTATCTTATTAGGGATGGACCACCTCTTCTTTTGAAAAAGGCAACTTCATTGCTTCACTTTGTACATTTCTGGAAGAAAAATAAAATCTTCTCTCCCAGAGGGTGGGAAGAGATTTGGAAACAATGGGAAACCCTGAAAATTCACTTCTTTTGGATGCTCTTAATGGGAAAAAACACTGAGAATTAAGAAAAATTGGGGGGGCAGGCTGTACCTTATGGGGATAGATGGCCCTGGGGAGACCAAAACTCTATTATGGGTGCCTTGGGCACCCAGACCCACTCCAACCTTTGTGCAGGCATGACTTGCACTTCCTGGCAAAGATTTGAGAAAGATTTTGAGTTCAGATTGATGCCATCCACAGATAAAAATCAAGATAGCTTTATCTCTTCTCTTCTGGAGGGAGGACATTTTCAGACAAGGTCTAATTTGATTGTCTTGGGGCCAGTGGAGACCAAAAGCAGAGATGGGAAAGTCATTAACCCACTATGTACAGAAAAGGGCTTTTAAAAGCAGGTCACTTCCTGATACATCTTCTGGCTCAAGAAGGCCCTGAGACTGGGGAAAGGTTTATGGTCTCATGTCCTGTTCCCTTGCTGGCCCTACACAACCCTGGTCCAGATCTGATCCAGGAAGATCTTATCCCCTTATCACAAAAGGGCTCAGTGAAATGATTAGAGATGGAGCTTTAATGTCTGTAAATATGGAAAGGGTGGGTGTCAGGAGGATGGAGCCAGGCTCTTCTCAGTGACCTCTAATGAGCAAGGGGCAATGGCTACAAGCCAAAACATAGAAGGTTCCACAGAAATGTAAGAAAGAACTTTTTCACAGTGAGGGTAACAGAGCACTGGAACAGGCTGCCCAGAGAGGGTGTGGAGTCTCCTTCTCTGGAGACATTCAAACCCCACCTGGACACCTTCCTGTGGGACCTGATCTGGGTGTTCCTGCCCTATCATGGGGATGGGACTAGATGATCTCTCCAGGTCTTTTCCAATCCCTCTGTGATTCCATGAAAATAAGGAAGGAAGTTCAATCTGGATCTAACTCCATTGCTAATTTCTTGCAGTTCCCAATTCCACAGCCCCGGGTTTGGTTAAAATTTGGAGCTTTTTCCCCCTACTTTCCCAGAGATGCTCAGCCTTCATCCCTGTGATTTGGCTGTGAGGATTCAGCTCCCACTTGTGCAAAAGCTGCCTCTCAGTGGGTGGAAGAGAAACAGATCCCTCTGGCAGGGTGTTGGGGCTGCGTGGGTTTTCTCCAGGGACTGTTGGTTTGCCAGGGCCCTGGAACACTTGAGCATCTCCAGGCTGCAAGGAGAGTGAGAAGATGGGCTGGTATGAGGTGCTTGTGCTGGGTAAGGCTGTTTCCAGACAGAAGAGGCCAGCGGTGAAGTAGGTTGATGGATGAGTCTATCATCTCCGTGAAGCCAGGCTCGCACCTGCCTCAGGGCATGGCTGTAAATGAGCCCCTAATGGATTCTGCTCCTAAACCTTCCCTCTAATGCAGAAATAGCTGCATCCTTACGAGTGAGGAAGAGGGAGGGGCGGTGACAGGCTTCCAGTTGCACCGGAGGGAAGGGATGATGAAGCCCCAAAGTGCTTTGGATGGCAAGGAAACATCTGTCACAGAATCACAAATTATTAGGGATGGGAAGGGACCTCAAGAGATCATCTAGTCCCATCCCCCTGCTGCAGCAGGAACACCCAGAGCAGGTCCCACAGGAAGGTGTCCTGGTGGGATTTGAATGTCTCTTCTCTAACCCACACCCTGACAAACTTCTTTCTCCTATTTCTGTGGAATCTCCTGTGTTCCAGCTTGCACCCATTGCCCCTTGTCCTATCACTGAAGTCAAGTAGCCTGGGAGATGCTGAGACTAGTTAAGGACTGATAAATGGAAGACAGGAGCATCCTCTCCCTTCCTCACTCCCACAATCTGCTCCCTAGTATTGCTACTGCCATAATAAATTGGGATGAGAAATGTACCTTCTCCTGACCCATCTCCTACCCCTTCCCACATCCCAGCACCTCAGGATCCCCACGTTTTGCTCAGGTATGGGATGGGAAGACGGGGTGGCTTTGTTACATAGAATCATAGAATGGATGTAAATTGGAGGAGGGGATCAGTATTGAGGTTGGAGAGAAGAAAGAAGTTCTTTGCTGTGAGGGTGGTGAGACACTGGCAGAGGTTTCCCAGAGAGGTTGTGGATGACCCCTCAATCCCTGGAGGTGTTTAAGGCCAGGCTGGATGAGGCACTGAGCAGCCTGATGTAGTGGGAGGTGTCCCTGCCCATGGCAGGGGGGTTTGGAACTAGATGATCTTTAAGGGCCCTTCCAACCCAAACTATTCTATGATTCTATGATCCTGAGCATGAGAAGGATGGACTTCCCCATGGAAGATGGACACAGCCTTTGAAACCCAAAATGAGAGTAAGGGCAGCTGGAAAATTCAGGCTTAATCCCAGAAGGTCCAGAGTTCAGCTTAAAGCAGGTGTTAATATACAAGCTGGGGAAGGGTGGAAAGGGTCCATGCCAAGCTGATGGGGGTAGATCCAGTCTGTGGCCCTGAAAAAGCCCCAGGTAGAGGCAGTGTAGGGAGAAAGACCTTTTGCCACCTCCACCTTGCAGTGGGGTTCACAGCAGGAGAGCAGTGAGGGGATTCTGCACAGAGCAACAGCAGCAATAACCTCTTACATGGACTCCTGCAGCTCAATCCCCACCTGCAAGAAGCCAGAGCTTTAGGATGCTCCAACTAGGATAAACCTCATTTGCAAAAGGATTTTTTTTTTTATTTTAATTTATTTTTCTCCTTTTAGCAAGGAAGCCTGTCAGTCAGGGTTGTAATTTCATTTTCTCCCCACAGCCCTTTTACACTTGACAGCAATTTTTATTATGGTTTTTTTTCCAGGCCAGAATTAAATCCCCACAAACACTTGGGATTGTCCTGATGGGACTGGAATGTAGCTCATCCAAGTCCCCTGTTGCCTGCCCTAAATGCATCACTGTGTTTTCCCAGTGGAGTCAAGCAGTGATGGCAGCTTCTCCTCCTGCACAGTGACACTGGGGGATGAGCTGAACCAGTTCCCATCGCTTTGCTCTTCATAGAATGGTTTGGTTTGGAAGGGATTTTAAAGATCATCCAGTTCCAACCCCCTGCCATGGGCAGGGACACTTCCCACCACACCAGGTTGCTCAGTGCCTCATCCAGCCTGGCCTTAAACACCTCCAGGGACTGAAGGGGCATCCACAGCCTCTCTGGGCAACCTCTTCAGTGTCTCACCACCCTCACAGCAAAGATTTTCTTCATCTGTCTGGTTAAGTAGAAGAAAATCAGGGTGTCACCTGGGACATGAGGTAATTCATTTGATGTCTTCCTGGGGCTTATTCGTGGAGAAAACAGGGGTAGTTTAAGGAGCATGAGTGGAGCCTTCCTTATACCCCCTAAAGACCTGTCATTGGAAGTCACTGAGTAGAGCCTGGCTCCATCCTCCTGACTCTCACCCTTTCCATCTTTATTAACATGACTGAGGTCACCCCTCAGTCTTCTCCAAGCTGGAGAGCCCCAGCTCCCTCAGCCTTTCCTCACCAGGGAGATGCTCCAATGCTTTCATCATCTCTGTGTCTCTGTGCTGGACTCTCTCCAGCAGTTCCCTGTCCTTCTTCAACTGAGTGAAGGCCCCACAACTGGACACAACACTCCAGCTGTGGGCTTCTGATTTTGAGCAGGAGGTTTGCATGAGGTCCTCATGAGCTGACCTGAGGTGTCTCCCCTTTAGGAAGACTCCAGTGAATGGACCATCCCACGTCTCTATGTACTGCCCCAAGCCATGCTGGGCTCTCATCTCTATTTTTGTCCTGTCACTCAGAGAACTTCATGGGGAGAAATATGAAAGAAGCAGATTAGAACTGCCTTGCTGGTGTGACAGGGAGGAGAGCTCTGAGTTGGAGGAGCTGAATGGAATGATAAATCCCATCACTTAAAGCGAGTAATGAATTTTCCTGGAGATTTGTCTCAGTGTAAAAAGAGGGAGAAGAACTGGAGTGAGGGGGAAGTATGAAATTCTCCTCCAATTTTGCAGAAGGGCTGCAGGCAGCTCAGCCTGAACTGTGGAAATCTGAAGAGTTTGAGCCTGCAGAGCATCCAAATAACTTCCCCTTCCTTAATAGTCCTGGGTGCAATTTGAAATGAAGTATCAAATCATCTTTGCCTCCACTAGAACTTGCTCTAACATCATTACTTTGTCCAAGGAGCCTGAAGAACTACGAGCAATTCTGCTGCTAAATATAAAAAAAGATGATTTTTTTCTTTTCTATCACAATAAAAAGTGTTTTTTTATGCTGTCAGGGATTTCTAGGGGGGGGTGGAAATCCTTTCCTTTTGATTTGTTGGGTCACCTTGGATAGATCACTCTCTCCTTCCCTCTCTGAACTTCTCTTGTGTTAGGGCTTCAAATCCTTTTGGGCAAAGACCAGATTTGCCACATCCTTCTCTAGGCTCATGCAGAAACGTTTCAGACCAACCAATGGACATGGAAATAGTTTATTTTTTATTTTATTGTGTGTAACATATATGGCCAACCATAGCAGCCATCAATAAGATGACAGCTGTTGGTCTAGATTTCCAAAATAGGGCTGAGATGTACATTCAGAATGGCTACCCACCCTGAGAAGGAAAGAAGGACATCATGACAAATGTTCTTCTGAGCCTTTCTTTGGAGGTGGCTGCAATAAAACAGGCCAGAAAGTTGAAAAAGTCAGATTTTTCCCCAGAAGAGGACCTCAGGAATGCATAGACCCAACCGATTGCAGCTTTCCTTCTCAGGGAGCACTACAGAAATGCATGTTTAATGCATGGCAATCCTAAATATTTATATTGTATTCCAAGACAAGAGTAATCCTGTCCACCTACAGATATATGCTGATGACTGCAAAGAGGAAAACTCAGCTTATTTCCACGAAGGCTGCAACTGGGGAGCAAATCCAAGTCCACACCGTCCCTGCGGAGCTCCTGGCAGGATGAAGAACCTCAATTTGCAACTTCAAATCACAGAAGATTTCTATCTGAGCTGCCCCATTATTGCCATCAGCTCCCACCATCCTTTCCAAACCTGACTATCAGGTAACACCGTGTTTGCTTGTAAAAAATGTCCCCATCCCTTCTTTTTTTCTCCTTCCAAGAGAGGATCAAAGGAAAAACCCTACAAGCTGCCTACTGTGGGAATGGAGCTCGGGGCATGAGCAAGCCTACAAATACATATGAGGGAAAATACATTAAAAAATCATATTTGCTCAAGTGAAATATGAATGAATGTTCCTCTGTGCTCAGGCCATGTTGGATCACTTCACTGCTGCTTTCCTAGAGAACTGTGGTGTTGGTCATCCTGGCCATAACAAACCAGTAGATTTTAAAAGAATCTTAATGGTTTGGGTTGGAAGGGCCCTTCAAGATCATCCAGTTCCAACCTCCCCTGCCATGGGCAGGGACACCTCCCACCACACCAGGTTGCTCAGTGCCTCATCCAGCCTGGCCTTAAACACCTCCAGGGATTGAGGGGGCATCCACAGCCTCTCTGGGCAACCTCTGCCAGTGTCTCACCACCCTCATGGCTACTCCCACTTGAGTGAAGGAAAAGGGAGAAGGAGGCAGTGGGAAGGAGAGTGAGAAAGGAGAAATGAAGTGGTTAAAACTTCTATTACTCTTCATTACCTTCTGCTTTATATAAGTTCCAAGGTTCATTTAGCAGCTGTAAGTAGCCCCGTGCCTTTGTGTGTAAGAGCTGTCATGCCTATTGCTCCCATTAATGGACTGCTGGAAACTAAAGGTAACTCAGCTGATGCCACGCAGCCAAATCAATGGATCTAATGGACCTTGGCCAACAAATCCTTAATTGTCTCTTGGTGGACTGCATGGATGTGCTAGGAGTGTTTGTTAAGAGGATGGACAGAGAGGGAGACAAGCCAGTGGGAGCTGGAGGTGGTGCCTCCCCTCAACTTCAGAAGTTTGCTTCAAAGACTTTCCTCTCTGGAGGTGTTTAAGATCAGGCTGGATGAGGCACTGAGCAACCTGATCTAGTGGGATGTGTCCCCCACCATGGCAGGGGATTTGAACTAGATAATCTTTAATGTCCCTTCCAAACCTAACCATTCTGTGTTCCTTTCCACAGCAAGACATGGTCATGTGCTGTTCTATCAGTGGCTTGAGGGGTTTATTTAAAGTAATCTGAGTTGTTTGGAGTTTTTTTTTGTGTTTTTTTAAATTAAAATATGATTTTTGCATAGAATCTTCTTGGGGCTTTGAGCAACCTGGTCTAGTGGGAGGTGTCCCTGTCCAGAGCAGGGGGTTGGAACTAGATGATCTTGAATGTCCCTTCCAACCCAAACCATTCTGTGTTTCTTTCCACAGCAAGACATGGCCAGGTGATGTTCTATCAGTGGCTTGAGGAGTTTATTTGAAATAATCTGATTTTGGTTTGTGGGTGGTTTTTTTTCAATTAAAATATGATTTTTGCAGAGAATCTTTATGGGGCTTTGAGCAGCCTGGTCTAGTGGGAGGTGTCCCTGCCCATGGCAGAGAGTTGGCACTGGATGTTATTTGAAGTCCTTTCCAATGCCCCCTCCCTGGGTTGGAATTAGATGATCTTGAATGTCCCTTCCAACCCAAACTACTCTACTCTACTCTACTCTAATCTACTCTACTCTACTCTACTCTACTCTGCTCTACTCTGCTCTACTCTACTCTACTCCATTCCACTTCTATGGGAATGTGTACAATTCTATTCTATTCTATTCTATTCTATTCTATTCTATTCTATTCTATTCTATTCTATTCTATTCTATTCTATTCTATTCTATTCTATTCTATTCTATTCTATTCTATTCTATTCTATTCTATTCTATTCTATTCTATTCTATTCTATTCTATTCTATTCTATTCTATTCTATTCTATTCTATTCTATTCTATTCTATTCTATTCTATTCTATTCTATTCTATTCTATTCTATTCTATTCTATTCTATTCTATTCTATTCTATTCTATTCTATTCTATTCTATTCTATTCTATTCTATTCTATTCTATTCTATTCTATTCTATTCTATTCTATTCTATTCTATTCTATTCTATTCTATTCTATTCTATTCTATTCTATTCTATTCTATTCTATTCTATTCTATTCTATTCTATTCTATTCTATTCTATTCTATTCTATTCTATTCTATTCTATTCTATTCTATTCTATTCTATTCTATTCTATTCTATTCTATTCTATTCTATTCTATTCTATTCTATTCTATTCTATTCTATTCTATTCTATTCTATTCTATTCTATTCTATTCTATTCTATTCTATTCTATTCTATTCTATTCTATTCTATTCTATTCATGTCTTGCCCAATGAGGAACCTAAGGAGACAACATCCTCACTGCCATCACTGTTACTACAGCCAGGGCTGGGAGGGGGACCAGTGTCATGTGAAGGGGAAGCAATTGTGCAGCCACCCCAGTCCTTCCTGTTCTGCTGAATAAAGATTTTCATCCTAAAGAGGCTTCAGAATACTAGAAAATGAAGAAAAGACAGGGAAGGGCTTTGTTGTAATCATAGAACGTGTTGAGTTGGAAGTGACCTTCGAAGGTCACCCAGTGCCACCCCTTGCAGTGACAGGGACATCCTGCACTAGATCAGGTTTCTCAGAGCCTCAGCCTTGGATGTCAGTCTCAGCACAGCCATGATCATGACACCAAATGTCCCTGGCAGGAAGCTGAATTTTGGCAAAGACTGTTTTTCTCTGCCTGGTTGGATGGAGCAGGGGGGCCTGCTGCAAGATTTTGGTTGGATCAGGTCTCAAAGGGTTAGAGGGCTTTTGAGGTCCAGGTGGTGGTAATGGCTCCCAGCTGTCTGATGTGAAAGGCAGCCATTCTGCTCACCAGCTTCAGCCTAATGAAACACTTTTTGTCTTAGCTTTGCTTGATGCTCTGATGAGCTGAGGGTTGTAGTACACCTTCCACCCCCAAAAACCTTGCCCTGAGGGATAGGAAATCTGGGTGTGCAGTGAAAGGTCCCATCTGAGTGGAAACGGGGAGGCTGAAAGCCAAAGGAATCATCTAGAAAATTAGCAAGAAGAAAAATGCCAGTTTAATTCTTTCCTGTTTCCTGAGCTATTTCTGGCCCTTGGAAACCTCCAGATGTGATGGAAAGCAAGTGTGCTGAAAAATATTCCATTTATCACAGATAAATTTGTGGAGAGTTCTTTTCTGTTCTTGAATTAGAGAAGAAATGTGAGCAATAAAAAAATTCCCCATGAATTCTTTCTTGCTGGAAGGTTTCACTCCAGTGCTGCAGCAATGGGCAAAGCTGGCAAAACCATCCTGGTGCTGGCAACCCATCAACTGGAAGCAACTCTAGGACATGATGCCATGGGTTAAACTCTAGACTGGAAGACTGAAAAATCTCATGTCTGCTCTGAACTACCCCTCACCTGGTTGGGAGTAGAGTTTGTCTTCCCATTTCATAAAATAGAATGGTTTGGTTTGGAAGGGACCTTCAAGATCATCCAGTTCCAAACCTCCTGCCATGGGCAGGGACACCTCCCACCACACCAGGTTGCTCAGTGCCTCATCCAGCCTGGCCTTAAACACCTCCAGGGATTGAGGGGGCATCCACAGCCTCTCTGGGCAACCTCTTCCAGTGTCTCACCACCCTCACAGCAAAGAACTTCTTTCTTCTCTCCAGCCTAAATCTCCATTATATATCCATTATTCATGGTCCTTCCATCCTGGACCCCAGCCTTTCTGTAGCCCCTTCAGCTATTGAGAAGCTCCTCTGAGGAACCTCCTGAGCCTTCTCCAGCCTCAACAACCCCAACTCCTTCAGCCTGTCCTCAGAAGGGAGCTGCTCCAGCCCTCTCAGCATCTTCGTGGCCTCCTCTGGACCTGCTCCAACAGATCAATGTCCTTCTCATGTTGAGGGCTCCAGAACTGGACACAGTAACTCCAGGTGGGGTCTCACCAGAGCCCAGTAGAGGGGCAAAATCCTCTCCCTTGACCTGCTGGTCACACTTCTCTTGATGCAGCCCAGGACTGGGTTGGTTTCTGGGCTGCAAGCACACACTGCTGGCTCATGGTGAGTTTTTCCTCCCCTGACACCCCCAAATCCTTCTCTTCAAGACTGCACTCAAGCCACTCTCCATCCAGCCTATATCTGTGTTTTGAGTTGCCCCAACCCATGTGCAGGAACTTGACCTCAGTCTTGTTGAACTCCATGATGTTGGCATGGACCCACCTCTCAAGCCTGTCAAGGACCCTCTGGAGAATGGAAATTTCCTTCAGGGAAATGGAAATCCAATCCCTCCTTTTCACCTGAAACTCGAGGGTGCTTTGCTGGAGGTGTGGCTGAAATTTGCTTTTTCTCCTCAGGAAAGAGGTTCTGCAGCACGAAACACCACGGTGCAAATTACACCTCCCATTATTTGGGCTTCAGATTATGGAGCTGAAATGAAATTTAAACTCTTGGCAGCGAGGTAATTTTTCCTAATCACTCACACCGCTGCACAGATCTCTACAACTTGATTACATTCTAATTAGATTAATTGGATGGAGAATAATTCCTTTCTGTGAGAAGATCAACTACAAAAGACAAGCAGCTCTATAGACTCTGCAGGGGGGAAAAAAAAATTCCAATCCTCACTCAAAGCTTTAAAACCAAAGCACAAAACGCACAGTAATTAAATTGTTAAAGAATTTATGAGCATATCTGAATGAGCAGAGTTGTTTGTTTGGTTTTGTTTTTTTCCCTTTTCCCTGTGCTTTTATCATTTTCCCTCGTGTTCTGCCTCTTTCTCTCCTGACCATAAAATGACACGTGGAATTCCAATCCCTCCATTGATTTTTGAGATAAAAATTTAAGAAAGTCGAGTAACAAAAGGTTGCACTGCCACGTTCTGCATGTGAAATGGATTGCCTTTGTTACAGGGCTAGGAAATATTGAACAGTATAATGCTGCAAGGTCTTCAGCCTGAATACTAATGGCCAGGACTCACCAGAAATGAACACAAGCCAAGGAGGTTCAGCATCTCCCAGCTGGCTTTGGTGTCCCCATGGAGGCAGGGAGTGAAGGACATGAGACTCAAAAAAGTGTGGCCAGGGATAAATTTCTCTGCTTGGCCCAATATTCTGGAGCTGATGTGATTGTGAATTGGTGTCACACAGCTTCTTTACACTGGCTACATCTGGTGGTGGCTTCAAATGAGGCTACAATATGCTATTAGGAGGTTGCATTCCTGATGTCCTCACTGGATTTTCTCATTTCACAGAATATCAGGAATTGGAAGTGACCTCAAGAGATCATCAAGTCCCATCCTGAAGCAGGAACATCCAGATCAGGTCCCACAGGAAGGTGTCCAGGTGGGGTTTGAATGTCTCCAGAGAAGGAGACCCCACACCCTCTCTGGGCAGCCTGGGACACTCTTCTCTCATCCTCGCCCCGACAAAGCTCTTTCTCCTATTTCTATGGAACCTCCTGTGTTCCAGCTGCACCCATTGCCCCTTGTCCTGTCATTGGAGGTGACTGAGAAGAGCCTGGCTCCATCCTTCTGACACTCACCCTTTCCTTATTTATAGACATTAATGAGGTCCCCCCTCACTCTCCTCTTCTCCTTTCCTCAAGCAGTGCTCCCCTTCACTGGGCACAAGTTCAAGCTGAGAAGGGAAAATCCATGGCCATAAATCCCTCCTCACCTGGGAGACACGGTCATTGAGCAGCCTGGCTCTTCCCATGCTGCACATTCTGCAGGGCTGAAAGATGCTGGGTTGCAAAAACAGCTTGTTGGTGGCCAGGGACCCATGAGGACTATGGGGAGGTGCCAACTAACAACTCATCCTTGAAGTTCTGATGCCTCCCAGCACCAGGATGAGAGGCATCAGGGTCCATTAACTTCTGGGAAGGGCATGGAGGCTCCTCAGTTGGTCTCCACTGTCTCTTAAAAATCCATCTGTGATTAGAACAGAATGGAAACTTTGCCACTTGACCTTCAAGATGCCCAAGTTGGTCAATTATAAGGGCACAAAGGGGACCAGTTTCATTCTGGCAACTCTCAGGTCAAGGCTGCTCTCTCTTGAGCTGTCCCACCAGGCCGCTAAGAACACTTTCTTTCTACTCAATGAATGAGCAAGTTTTCTGTGATGTGGTTGGAGATCCCCCCTGCTAAATGGTGGAGCACAGAGCCCCCTTCCTCTTCCCTTGCAGCCATTTGTTTCACTGCAAGATGGGCAGCAGATTTATGCCTGGCTGCTTCATGGGCTCTGCAAGGTGCTTGGCTGCTTTGTGCTGAATGCTAAGTGTCCTCTGGAGTTTGAAATATGAAAAGTATTTTGATCAAGCAGATAGGCCACCTCGAAGAAGACATAATCCCCAGGAATAATGACAGGGCTTGGAGAAGCCAAAGCAAGTGGTGAAATTAATAGCCAGAGATCTATTAAAGGGATTAGCTGCGTGCTGTAACACTTTAAATGCTTTATCTCACTGTGGTTGTGGCAGGAACCATATATTTCCCCAAAACAAATAGCCAGGGGATGATTTATAGGATAGGGAGGGTGGGAAGAAACTTTGCACACTTGAATTTTCAAACCTCTGAGAGCTTTGGCTGGTGGTGAGATCTGATGCCTTGGTCATCATCAGACATCTCTATTATTGTCTTAGCTGTGATGTGCCCATGAAGGGATCCTTCTTGTTGTCCCCATTAACTGTGTTCTGGATCACACCCTAGAGACATCCTGGACAGCATGTGTTGGATGCCTCTGGATGGGAATGTGTGCTCTAAGGGCATCCTGGTCATGGCAGAGCATGGGATAGGGCTGGGAACAGGCCAGAGCTTCCCACCAAACTCACACAATGCAGTCATTAATAAGACATTGCTAAGCATCCAAAAATTGGGTTTATTTTTTAGAATAGGGAGCTGGGGCTTGCAGCCCAGAAGCCAACACAGTGCTGGGCTGCATCAAGAGAAGTGTGACCAGAAGGTCAAGGGAGGGAATTTTGCCCCTCTACTGGGCTCTGGTGAGACCCCAACTGGAGTTACTGTGTCCAGTTGTGGAGCCCTCAACAGAAGAAGGACATTGAGCTGTTGGAGCAGGTCCAGAGGAGGCCACCAAGATGCTGAGAGGGCTGGAGCACCTCCCTTGTGAGGACAGGCTGAAGGAGTTGGGGTTGTTGAGCCTGGAGAAGAGAAGGCTCAGGGGGGACCTCAGAGGAGCTTCTCAATACCTGCAGGGGGCTACAGAAAGGCTGGGGTAGGACTTTTTTAACAGGTTCCAGGATGGCAGGATGAGG
>VZTY01013989.1:43880-55180 GCA_013400935.1 Turnix velox | reverse complement strand
AAAAATAAATAAAAATTTAAAATAATGTTTTTAAACTATTTGTCACACTGAAGAAACTTTTAAAAATATTTTTTAATATTTAAGCACACCGGAGAAATATTTGGTTGCCATTTTGCTCTCAATTCAGGATTTTAAAGAATAGGACACAAAGAATAGGACCAAAAAAAATCACTTAAATGCAAGAAAAAAGATGGAGCATTTTAGAGACTGTGGAGGGAGGGTTGTGACCACCCTACACCTAAAAAAACACAAATTATCTGTGCTGAAATTATAGAATTTGCACAGTTTTGATGAGTTTTCTTTTAAAACAGGGAGGTGGTGGGGGGAAAAACTAGAGGAGGGATCTCCTGCACTTGGCTCAGAGGGAATTCAGCTGCAGAGCTGAAATTCCTCCTCTGCTTAGGTCAGAATTTGGGGTTTCTTCCAGTGCTCAGGTTGAATTTGTTGCTTTCTGGCCCATGAGATGCTCTGATCTCCTGGCTTTGACTTTTGTACAAGCCCAACACTCTGGATTAAACCTGAGGCCACCACACACACCCCCAAATCCCCCCAAGGGGAGTTTTTAAAAAGCCCTAAGACAGATGGATGTGAGTTCTGTGGCCAGAAATAACAGCTGAGAGTGTACTAACAATTTTAGGGACTGTCTGGTTTTACTTAGGGGGCTGGAAGGACCCCAGTGGATTATCAGCTCAAACCTCTTGTCTGGACCATGTTCCAGGAAGGTTGTTCTCCAAAAATAAGTCCTGTGGCCTCTGCAACCAGCACTTGGGGAGCACATCTCCCTTCCTAACAAGAGGGAAAAAAAAAAAACAGTAATGTAATACCTAAAAAAAAGCTGACATCAGGTTTTTCCAAAAAATTCAGTTCCCATTTTCACTTTTGAGACAAATCTGGAGGTTTTTTTTTTTGGTGGGGTTTTATTTTGTAAGACTTGGATGGTGGCCAAAAGAGCTTCACTGCAGGACCTGCCCTGAGAAGAAGAGTTGGAAACCATCCTGCCATATGCACAGCACCAAGAACAGGATGCTCTGTGAGCTGGAAAAGCCAAAAATCCTCCTCAATTTCTTGTTCTTACCTGTTATTCCATATTTAGCTCACTTTCAGGGTGAATGTTCTGCATCACCTGCCAGCGCAGGCACCCTGGGAACAGCAGGACCTGGGAGGGGTTGGAGGGAGGACTCAATTTGGGTGGATTTCACTAATTTTTCCTCCCTCCCATAATTAAATCCAGACTCATTTCCCTTTGGGCAGACAGAGTTTAGGGATCTTCCCTCAGGAGCATCCTTTGAGCCTGGGGACCTTCACTTGGTGAAGCAGGTTGGGGAATTTAAGATTTATTGGGGTGTGGGGACATAAAAACCACATTTATGAAGTTTGACCTGCTCAAGAAACACAAATGGGAGGAAAAACCCAAGCAGCAGGAGCCTGAGGCTTCCTTCACACTGAAGGACACGTGCATGGCTGTGTTCATCTCCCCAATTTCTTGGCAGAACCATCTGGAAAGATCTCACCATGCTCTGGATGACTTCACAGACAACCTGAGGCTGCTCAGATGTCCTCACTCCACTTGGTATCCAACTTCTTGCTGCTCAACTGCTCATCCCACCTGCCTTGGCAGCTTCTAAAGCCAAATTTTGACAGTGGAAGGGTCAGCAAGCATTGGAAGAAGCTGCTCAAGGAAGTGGTTGAGGTGCCATCCCTGGAGGTATCTAAAAGATGGGTAGAAAATGAGTTTAGAGATGTGGTTTAGGGTTGGTTCTTCCAGGTCTGGGTTGATGGTTGGACTCCAGGATCTGAAATGAGCTTGGAAAAGAGGAGACAGAGGGGGGACCTCATTCATGTTGAGAAATATGGAAAGGGTGAGTGACAGGAGGATGGAGCCAGGCTCTTCTCTGTGACCTCCAGGGATAGGACAAGGGGAAATGGGGACAAGCTGGAGTGCAAAAGAGAAATGTAAGAAAAAACTTTTTCACAGGACAGTGGAGGATGCAGAATCTCCATCTCTGGAGACATTCAAAACCCACCTGGATGAGTTCCTGTGTGACCTGGTCTGGGTGTTCCTGCTCTGGCAGAGGGATGGGACTAGATGATCTCTTGATGTCCCTTCCAATCCCTGATATTGGGATATCAACCTGAACTTCTCCCACTGCCATTTAAAAGGAGCTGCAAGAGCTTAGACCCTCTCAAAATCCAAATATTCCAACATCATCAAGGCTTGCCCATTTGACAGGATTTATTTGCCAATATATTAAAATGTCTGGCTGAGGTTTCACAGTGAATGGTCCAGCTTGGTCCTTCCTCCCCCCCCCAGTCCATCCCTGCTGGGTGGAGGATCTGGCCTTTCCAAGCAGAGGTGGAAGGAGAATCCTCCTCTCATTCAATGGCTTCCATCACTTCCATCACCAGGGTCCGTGGCCCCGTCATGATGAGGCTGCTGATGGTCTGATAGTCCAAGTGCAAGACGTACATCCCATTCACAGAGAAAACAAACTGGCAGACCTGCAAGAGGGAGGGGGAGGTCACCTCCAGCCCAAGGAGTGTCTTCTTAGAATCATAGAATAGTTTGGGTTGGAAGGGAACTTCAAAATCATCCAGTTCCAACCCCTCTGCCATGGGCAGGGACACCTCCCACTACACCAGGTTGCTCAATGCCTCATCCAGCCTGGCCTCCAGGGATTGAGGGGGCATCCACAGCCCCTCTGGGCGACCTCTTCCAGTGTCTCAGCACCCTCACAGGAAAGAATTTCCTTCTTCTCTCCAGTCTAAATCTCCCCTCTTCCACCTTCAATCCATTATTTCTAGTCGTTCCATCACATACCCTATTAAAAAGACCTACCCATCCCTGACTCCAGCAACACAAATAACTCAGTGCTGAAACCTGGCAAACCCCAAAGTCTTCCCACTCCATAACCTACACCAGAAACTGTGCCATGATCACATAAAAAAGTGAGCAAAGGGATTTCTACCTGAAAGGGGCTACAGAAAGGCTGGGGGAGGAATTTTTATAGGGTCCAGGATGGCAGGACTAGGAGTGATGGATGCAAAATGGAAGAGGAGAGGTTCAGGCTGGAGAGAAGAAATAAATTCTTTGCTGTGAGAGTGGTGAGACACTGGAAGAGGTCACCCAGAGAGGCTGTGGATGCTCCCTCAATCCCTGGAGGTGTTTAAGGCCAGGCTGAATGAGGCATTGAGCAACCTGGTGTGGTGGGAGGTGTCTCTGCCCATGGCAGGGGGGTTGGAACTAGATGATCTTTAAAATCCCCTCCAGCCCAAACCATTCTGCTTCAGCCTGTCAGTTAATAGAGAAAGAGACTCATTTCTGAGCAGTGGGTTCATTTTGCAGATGGAAATGAAGCACAATATTAACATCTAGCAATTTAGGAGCAAATGAGATTAGGAAAGGAGAAATTAACTGGGCTCTTGAGTAAATGAAACTGATTCATCCATCCCCTTTCCAATCTTGCCTGAAGCAAACAAGGAGGAGTCCCACTCAAGCCTCTGAAGAATCCTCTTGTTTCAATTATTGCTGGAAATTCATTCTTACATCAGACAGTGGAAATTATCCCCTGGCTCCCAGGGCTTTTACAGAGAATTGAGAAACTCAATATTTCTTTAATTCATGCCTAAAAACCCTACAGATAAAACCCACACGTGCCTGGGTCTAAAATGAATTTCAAGACCTGAGCTCTTTGCTGAATACACTGGAAGTTCTTTGAGGAATGAAATCAAGGCATCAGATTGAGGTTATTCATTTTTCATAGAATTATAGGGTTGGAAAGGACCTTCCAAGGCCATCTAGTGACATCTTAGGGACATTCTGCACTAGATGAGGTTGCTCAGACCCTCAGTAAGCCTCAATTTGGATGTCTCCAGGGATAGGGCTTCCACCACCTCTCTGGGGAACCTCTTCTAGTGTCCCACCACCCTCATGAGGAAGAACTTCTTCCTGATGTCTAACCTAATCCTACCCTGCTCTAGCTTCAAAACACATGCACAGAAAGCAGTTCCACACAGAATTTACACTTGTGAGAGCAATGCTGAGCTTAAAAATCCCCAACAGGACACAAGATCTGCCTCCTGTTAAGTCACCATGAGGAAGAATTTACCTTCATCCCTGCAGCAGCGGCTGGTCCTCCAGGGTCCACAGCTTGGATGTGGCAAGGTCTTCCTCCTCGAACCACAAACCCCCAGCCCACTGCATCCCCCACAATCTACAAGAAGAAGAAGAAGAGAGTTTTAAAAATCAAATTACAGGCTGGAGAAAGGAGATGGAGCAGATCCCAGTGAGAGGGAGAATTCTGGTCATGTTCTGATGGATCACCTCAACCTAAAGGAACCTGAATAAAGGTGATGTGTGTCCAAGTCACAGCTCCCACAAGACCTCACAGATTCTATAGTGTGTATGAAGATAGGCAAAACACAAATGGGTGGTTTTCCTGCCCAGGAAACCTTCTTTTTCCTGTTGCACCCCCCTAAAATCTGTGAAACTGGAGCAGCAGCTGCACACACTGTCACCCAGGTGAAGAGCTTCAGAGGTTGACCCAGTGCAGCACAGAAGGACAACCCAGTCCTGGGCTGCATCAATAGAAGTGTGGCCAGCAGGGCAAGGGAGGGGATTTTTTCCCTTTACTGGGCTCTGGTGAGACCCCAACTGGAGTTACTGTGTCCAGTTCTGGAGCTCTGAACAGTAGAAGGACACTGAGCTGTTGGAACGGGTACAGAGGAGGACCATGAAGATGCTGAGAAGGCTGGAGCACCTCCCTTCTGAGGACAGGCTGAAGGAGTTGGGGTTGTTGAGCCTGGAGAAGACTCGAGGGGGACCTCAAAGGAGCTTCTCAATACCTGAAGGGGGCTACAGAAAGGATAGGGTAGAACTTTTGAATAGGGTCCAGGATGGCAGGACTAGGAGTGATGGATGCAAACTGGAAGAGGGGAGATTTGGGCTAGAGAGAAGAAAGAAGTTCTTTGCTGGGAGGGTGGAGAGACACTGGAAGAGGTTGCTCAGAGAGGTTGTGGATGTCCCCCTCAATCCCTGGAGGTGTTTAAGGCCAGGCTGGATGAGGCATTGAGCAACCTGGTGTAGTGGGAGGTGTCCCTGCCCATGGCAGGGGGGTTGGAACTAGATGATCTTGAAGGTCTCTTCCAACCAAAACCATATGGTTCTATGGAGGCTTGGTGGTGGGACAAGCAAAGTTGTGACACAGAGAGGGGACAGAGCAGCAGATGGGAAGGTGCCAGAGAGGGGACAAAGAGCTGGGCAGCACTGTGCCAGCAATGCCACTTGCTGCAGTCACTCACAGTTAGTGTCTTCTTCACGTAGGGGGCCCCAGGGGACAGCAGCTCTTCATTGGTGACAGGTCTCTTTAATACTAGAGCAGAAGGTGACAGATTCCATCAGAATCAAGGTAGCCTGGGGGTTACTATTAGCCCAAATTAGGGGCCATAGAAATCTTTGCATCCATCCCAACTGCTTTTTAAAACACTTGCATGGCTTAAAAACCCAGACTCAGAGGTGAGGACCAACCCTTCCCCTCTTGCTGTCCCCACCAAGGGGACAGTGAATGGTTTGAGATACCCCCTGCCCCAAAACTCTAGATGTCCCCTGTGCAGAAGCCCAGACCTGATTTGGGGTTGCACTCAGCCACGGGAGGGAAGAGCAGGGTTGGAGTGGAGCTGAAGTAGGGGTTGGAGTTCCCAGCCAAGGAAGTGACACTGCTCCTTCGAACTGCAGACACAATCTTGATCTCCTTGTTGGGCTGGACTGGAAGAGGCAGATAGAACAATCACCCAAGGAAGAAATTGCCTGGTTTAAGACAAAAAACCTCCCCCATCAGCCTGACCCCCACCTGAAAGGTGAGATCATAGAATGGTTTGGGTTGGAAGGGACTTTCAAGATCATCTAAAGATCCATGGGACATCTCCCACTACACCAGGTTGCTCAATGCCTCATCCAGCCTGGCCTTAAACACCTCCAGGGACTGAGGGGACATCCACAACCTCTCTGGGCAACCTCTTCCAGTGTCTCACCACCTTCAAGGAAAGAATTTCTTTCTTCTCTCCAACCTAAATGTCCCCTCTTCAAATTTGTAAAGTGTTTGAATAATTTCTTCAGACTAAACCAGCTTCAAAGGAGCACCAAGAGCTGAGCTGAGCTATTTCAGCTCAGACCAAGAGCTGAGCTGAGTTATATGAGGGCTGAGAAGCTGTGATGGAGATGGCAACTCCAACCTGACCCCCACCACAAACCAGAAGGATGGGTGATCACTTCAAACATCAACCCTACGCTCTGCTGGAGCAACACCCTCAGCTCTGGAGTATTCTGGTAACACAATCCTGGCTTTTACACCCTTCCCCAGACACATCTGGAGTTACCAGAGAGAAAAGTGGTGTTTCCTGGGTCAGGGTTGAGCTTTCTAAGACAGAAGGGGCTGTCAGGGCTCTCAGACAGGGCACGAGGAGAAGACTCATTGAGGAGCTCCGTGAGACGCCGCCGGCGCCGAAAGTTGATCCAGAACTGGTAGAGGAAGTCACTGTCAAAGAAGTGATGCCTGTTGGAGACTTGGAGAGAAGACAGGAGGAGGGAGAAGCTGAAGGATGCAAATTAATTTGTTTTAAAGCTTTCATATTGTAGTTTTTATGGCTGTCTGGGGTTGCCTTCAGGGTAGGAGGAACAGCATGGCCACCTCTCCAGGAGAAACCACCTCTTAGATGTGCATCATCAAGTCCCAGCCCTAAAACCTGCTCCAAAACACCCAGAGGACCCCTCTTCCCTCCTGAATCAGAGGTTTAATTCCTCAGATGGTTACCATCTCCAGCCAAGTGAGACTGAGAAGTTACACCCTCCCACCCCAGCCACCTCTTAGATGTGCACCATCAAGTCCCAGCCCTCCAACTTGCCCCTGTCCCAAGACACCCAGAGGACCTCCTGAGTGAGAAGTTTAATTCCTGAGATGGTTAAAATCTCCAGTCAAGCAAGGCTGAATAGTTAAACCCTCCCAACCCAGCCTTCAAACACCAAGGGTTGATCCCAGCCCTGCTGCCCTGGAGGGAGCTTTGAAGACCTAAAGAGCACCAGCTCAGATTTCAGCTAAAGCCTCTCTGGGTGGTGGAAGATTGCTCCAGTTTCAAAGGTCACCAGCTCCAAACATAGAACTGAAAGGCCCCATTGCCACCTCCAAGTGGGCACTTGACCAGCACTTGTTGCCACGACATGAATGGGGATTTGTTCCTCTCATCTTTCCATCCCAGCTCCCAGCTGGAGCCCATCTCACCGTGCTGAATGATCCCGTGTTCCAGCAGAGCCCTTCCCAGCTCCACCCCTTCCTTTCGGTTCTCTGCTTCTCCCTCCTGAACCAGCCAGTCGATCATCTCACAGCCCAGGAAAGTCCTCTGGTACTTCACTGAGTTCTCCTCTCTCACCTTCAGGATGGACTCCTCCACGCTGACCAGCCTGGCACAGAGGTGGGACAAGCCCTCCATGATGCTCTGCTGTCTCACAGCCAGGCTAAGCAAGGTCAAAAGAAGCAGGCAAAAGCCTTACAGCCAAAATTTGGCTGCCTGGGAGCAAGGGAAAGGAAGGAGAAATGCAGAATTGGAGCCAGGAAGATTCATAGATCTTCAGCACAGTGGTGGGAGCAGCTCCAGCTGAAGCAGTTCAGCTGGAGAGGACAGGGGGAAGCCAAGCAGGCAACCAAGAGGGCATAAAAATAGTCCAGGTTGATGGAAGAGGTGAGATTCAGTGAACAAAACTCAGCTTGCACGAGATGTGAGAGCTAAATCCAGTGTCTCCACTAGAGGGTGCAGTGGGATCAGCCATGAGATGCTCAGGATGTTCTCCTTGCTCCCACACAGCAAGTGGTGAAGTCCCAGGGATGCAGGTCTGCCAGAAGGTCTCAGAGACAACCAAAATCACTGCCCAACTGGCTAAAGGACTTCTCCCTCAAGGCCATCTGTGAATCTGATTTCCAGGATGGAGAAGGCATGAAGAGGAAATGGGGTCCTAAGTGTGGTCTGTGGTTGAACCTGGTTTAACCTGGTCTAAGTCAAAAGGTGCCGAAGAAAATGACTTGAATTTAGAATCAAAACTAATCAACACAAAGAAAATAAAATACTAGGAGGTAACAGGAGTTTTCTTTGCTTTCTGAGAATGAGTTTTTCCTCCTATAAATTTGGAAAATAGGTTCAGTGAAGTGCAGGGGATCCAGGACCCTGCTGAGCCAGGTGGGATATAAATCCTAGTAGAAGCAGATAATTCAGGGAGCCTTGCTGGGAATTCCTGGGATGTTCCCACCCTGGAAACCCTCAAAGTGCAGACAGGACCTTGTGGTGGATGCCTGAACCTGCACTTGGGTTCTAGCCCTTGAAAGCATCCCCAGGTTGAGAGTACAGTTCCTGTCATAGAATTATAGAATAATTTGGGTTGGAAGGGACCTTAAAAATCATCTAAAGATCATTCCATAGGCAGGGACACCTCCCACTAGCCCAGGTTGCTCAATGCCTCATCCAGCCTGGCCTTAAACACCTCCAGGGATGGAGGGGGCATCCACAGCCTCTCTGGGCAACCTCTTCCAGTGTCTCACCACCCTCACAGCCAAGAATTTCTTTCTTATATCTAGCCTGAATCTCCCCTCTTCCACTTTGCATCCATTCTTCCTAGTCCTCCATCACTCTTGTCCCAACCCCAAAGAGGTCAGTTGGCTTGTAATTGTGAGAGAGCTGAGGAAACAGATTTTCCCAGCACTGGGAAAGGAGAAGGAAGAGAAAATCTGGCTGCAGCTCCCAGCCATAGAGCAGCAGCAGCAAGCACAGCCAGCAGAGCTCAGTGATGACGAGGAAGGTCACTTGGCAGGGGAAGGACTCACGTACTTCTCATAAAGACTCTGCCCTCTCATGAAGACCTTCACGTCCTTGCTGGGGGGGAAGGTCCCATCGTCCTTGCGGAAGCGATAGAGCAACTTGGCGTCCTTGTAGTCCGAGTGCTCGTCACACACTGCAAGGAAGAGAGAGCAGGAATGTCAGTCCTGATGGGTCTGACCATCCCTGAGGGACAGACAGAGCTGCTCCACCTCAAACAGGGTGTCATCTCCTTGATAAACACCATGGAGGTGTCCTCCTCTATGCCCTTGATACCACGCAGCAACCAGCATTTTGCTTTCAGCTCCCAAACACCTTGAGAAGCTCGTGGGAGAAGTCAGACCCACCAAGGAGAACTTGGGAAAGCTTGAGCCTACATTTTGATCCAGACCCTAAAAAATTCATCAGAACAAACTGAGAAGGTTTTTGTGCAGTGTCCTCCTCTATGCCCTTGATACCACACAGCAACCAGCATTTAGTCTTCAGCTGGCAAACACCTTGAGAAGCTGGTGGGAGAGGTCAATCTCACCAAGGAGATCTTGGGAAAGCTTGAGCTTGAGCCTACATTTTGATCCAGACCCTAAAATATTCATCAGAACAAACTGAGAAGGGTTTTGTGCAGTGTCCTTCTCTATCCCCTCAGTACCAGGCAGCAACCAGGATTTAGCCATCAGCTCCCAAACACCTTGAGAAGCTCGTGGGAGAAGTCAGACCCACCAAGGAGAACTTGGGAAAGCTTGAGCTTACATTTTGATCCAGACCCTAAAAAATTCATCAGAACAAACTGAGAAGGGTTTTGTGCAGTGTCCTTCTCTATGCCCTTGATACCATGCAGCAACAAGCATTTAGCCTTCAGCCCCCAAACACCTTGAGAAGCTCGTGGGAAAGGTCAAACCCACCAAAAAGGCCTTGGGAAAGCTTGAGCCTACATTTTGATCAAGATCCTAAAATATTCATCAGAACAAACTGAGAAGGTTTTTGTGCAGTGTCCTCCTCTATACCCTTGATACCACACAGCAACCAGCATTTAGCCTTCAGCCCCCACTACTTGTAATCACCTCGAGATGATGGTGGGAGAGGTCAATCCCACCAAGGAGACCCTGGAAAGCTTGAGCTTGAGCTTACTTTTTTATCTAGACCCTAAAACATTCATCAGAACAAACTGAGAAGGTTTTTGTGCAGTGTCCTCCTCTATGCCCTTGATACCACGCAGCAACCAGCATTTTGCTTTCAGCTCCCAAACACCTTGAGAAGCTGGTGGGAGAGGTCAGTCCCACCAAAGAGACCTTGGGAAAGCTTCAGCTTGAGCCAATATTTTCATCTAGACTNCACCAAGGAGAACTTGGGAAAGCTTGAGCTCGAGCCTAAATTTTGATCCAGACCCTAAAAAACTCATTAAAACAAACTGAGAAGTTTGGTGGTTTTTTTTTTGCTTTCCTTTTTTTTTTAATGTTTTTTTTGTTTGATTTTATTCTAAACTTAAACATTGAAATTTCAGCTTAGACTAAAAGAAAAAGAAATCAAATGGTTTCAACCAGATTTTTTAAAGAAAGCTGCTGCAACATCAGGAAAGATGGAGGCTAAGAGGCAAAAAATGGGCTCTACCAGCTTTTTAAAGAAAGATGCTGCAACACATCAGGAAAGCTAGAGGATAAGAGTCAAAAAAGCCCCATGCTGCATCCAAAACCCCATAAAAATCACCTCTTTCCCCATCAAAAAAGCTTGTCAGCTAAAACCTGCCCAATTTACTTGCACCTCCAGAGAGAGAAATGTCTTTCAAAGTTGGCTGTACACCACTGGAATAATCAAATCAATCTGAAAAACCTCATTTCACCCCCCCCCTCCTCCTTGTTGGGGGTGAGCACACAGAGGTTTAATTGACTAATGGGTTTATTTGAAGCAGCCACACTGGAGAGATGGAAAAATAATCAGGTTGAAGTGTTAATGGTTAACTGGGACCTCACTTTAGGTTTGTGTGATGAAGCACAGCTCAACCTAAAGGGTTTTAACCCCTGCAAGGAGCAGGTGGCAACAGAGAGAACTTAAAGGCAGATATTTCTGGACCCTTAGAGAAGAATGGGTTGGGTTTGGGGTTGTGGGCACCCACCATGATGGATGATGTCGTGGTCCATCAGCTTCTGCATGAGGCGGATGCCTGTCTCTCTGTCTGGAGCTTCCTTGTGGTCAATCAACCAGTCTGTCAGCTCCTTGGCCACGAAGCAGTTGGGGTATGTTCTCAGGTGGTAACGTCTGTCCTTGATGAGTTTCCCATCATGGAGGCGAAGCCTAGGAAGAAAAATGGATGTGGAGAAAGGTGGTGTTAGAAGGGAACACTACAAGGGTTTGTAGAGCTATAGAATGGTTTGGGTTGGAAAGGATCTTCAAGATCATCTAGTTCCAACCCCCCTGCCATAGGCAGGGACACCTCCCACCACACCAGGTTGCTC
>VZTY01013989.1:24785-41807 GCA_013400935.1 Turnix velox | reverse complement strand
GGACTTAAAATCCTGGAGTTGGAAGAGACCTTCAAAGATCAACCCCCTGCAGTGACAGGGACATCCTGCACTAGATGAGGTTGCTCAGAGCCTCAGCAAGCCTCAACTTGGATGTCTCCGGGGATGGAACCTCAACCACCTCTCTGGACAACCTCTTCCAGTGCTTCACCACCCTCACAGGGAGGAATTTCATCCTAATGGCTAATCTAAACTCAACCTCTCTGTTTCTCTGGGCTGGTGGGGGGTGTCCCTGCCCAGGATAGGGTTGGAACTAAATGATTTTTAAGATCTCTTGCAATCCAAACCCCTCTGTGATTATTTTCCTTCTCCTCTCACTTTTCCTGCTCAAGACACAGACTCAATTAGTGCAATTAAGATTAATTAAAGAGCTACTGGAGAAGAAATAGATCAACTTGACCACGAGGAATACCCAGGAGAGATCACACAAGGGTTTGTCTCCACTGGAGAAACTTAAGATCACAGCAGGGTGTGAATCCAAAGAATATCTCAGGGCAGATAAGCCACTGGCTGCAATTAGAAATGACTAATTGGGCTGCTTTTCCAGAATGCCACCCAGGAACACCCAACATCCAGTAAAACTGGGGGGGGATTTTGGGGCAACTTTATACACCTGAAGCAAAAAGACAGGCAGCAGGAGATGTGAGGATGGAGACGAAGCAACAACCTTCTCAAAGCTAAGTGGAGAAATGGAAATTCTTTGCCTTTTTTATGAGAAGACACTCAAGACCCCAAACTTCTCATCCTGGACTAGAAAGCAGCAACCTAGTGGAAGAGAAGGGACCCTGGCAGATGACCAGCCCAAAGCAAAGCCACTCTCCCCCTCAATTCCTTGGGGAACTGGTTTGTTCCCAACCAAACCCTGGAAGCATTCCCTCACCCCTGGCTCCTGCTGCTATTTCTGGCTGGGAAAAGCATCCTGACATTGAAGAAGAGTCATCTTTTTTGGCCAAATGAGACCCAGAGGGACTGGTAAAGTTGCTGTAAAGCCAAAGAACCGTGAAGATGGAGCAAAGGTTGGTTTGATTAAATATACAGTGGCAGGGAGGGCATGGCAGGAAGCAGAGAACAGGAGGAAAACAAATGTTTGAGATATTATATAGATACAGCAGCATTGTTTGCTGTCCACAGCATCAGGGCAGAGCATAAGGCTCCTTTACCTGCTGCTCTATTCCTCACCTGAGGAAGAGCAGGTGAGAAAATGTGGATATTTCACAGAATAATAGGGTTGGAAGGAACCTTCCAAGGCCATCTAGTCCCATTCACTGCAGTGAAAGGGACATCATGCACTAGATGAGGTTGCTCAAAGCCTCAGCAAGCCTGGACTTGGATGTCTTCAGGATTGACGGGGTCTCCACCACCTCCGTGGACAACCTCTTCCAGTGTCTCACCTCTCTCATGGGGAAAAACTTTTTTGTGATAGAATCATAGAATTGTTTGGGTTGGAAGGGACCTTCAAGATCATCTAGTTCCATGGCAGAGACACCTCCCACCACACCAGGTTGCTCAGTGCCTCATCCAGCCTGGCCTTAAACACCTCCAGGGATTGAGGGGGCATCCACAACCTCTCTGGGCAACCTCTTCCAGTGTCTCACCACCCTCACAACAAAGATTTTCTTTCTTCTCTCCAGCCTAAATCTCCCCTCTTCCCATTTACATCCATTACTCCTAGACCTGAACCTATAAAAAGTCCTACCCCAGCCTTTCTGTAGCCCCCTTCAGGTACTGAGAAGCTACTATGAGGTCAACCTAAGCCTGCCCTGCTTTAATTTCAAACCATTTATCCCTGCCCCATCTGCCACTGCCTGAGACATCATTCAGTCTTTCTGCCTCAGTTTCCCCATTGACAGATTCTTATCACAGTTAGAGATCCACAGAGATTCATATCACTAATTCCTTGCCTGCAACACAGATCCCCATCACCCTCTTCCAGTCATCCTGCTCTGCTCTTCTTGTTTCCAAGATGTGTCCCTAATCTTCAGCTGGAATTTATCAGCCCTTGATAGAGTACAAATAACAAAGCTAAAGCCAATGTGATTCCCTGAGAAGGGACAGTGCAGCCACACAGAGCTGGTCCTGGGTTATCTGATGGAGCAAACTCAGGCTCTGAGCTCTTTGCACCACTCGAGGGTCTATTTCCTATTTCCCACCCAGCATTTCTAAACAAAACAGATAGAAACCAGCAAACTCTGCTGCAGAGCTGAAATATCATGCTTAGAAGCAAGAGGGAGGAAGGGACCAGGGGTTTCTGACCTCAGGCACACAAAGAACTTGTTTTCTCAGCCACATGGGGGGTGTAGATTTCTCCCTTAGTAAGAAAAAAATAAAGAAATCTCAGAAATTGCTGAAGAACTGGGAATACAAACCAGCAGAAGTTCCCAAAAGTGACTTTTGAGACAGGGCAGACCCTAGATGTTGCTGCACAAAACAATCCAAGCTCAGATCTCCCCCTAAATGTCTCAAGAGACCTTGGGGAGGCTGCTGGGTGCCACCATGTCAGCCTCTGGGTTTAGGGGAAGGTGAAAAAGGATTATAAACCCTTTTACCATCTAAAGCCACCCCACTAGTCCTCTGGCACCTGGGGGCTGAGGGTAGGAGATGCCCAGGGAGGAGCAGCAGGATGGGGCAACAGGGAAAAGGACCTGGTTCATCACTGGTGAGGAGAGAAACCAGCACCTGGGGGGAAAATCAGCACCAAGGAGAAAACTTTTGAGCCTCTTGATAATGGGGTAGAGCCCCAGAGCCCCTGGGGCACACCCATCTCCTTCCTACCTCAGTTGTTCTCCAGCAATCATCACCTCTGCCCTGTAGTGCTGCTCCGTGGCTTTCTTCTTCAGGCTGGTGCTCAGGCTCTCCATGCTGGGCTGGATGCAGGAGGAGGTGGTGAGGAGATGCTCCAGGAGCCCTGAAAATCCCATGGGATGAAGGCTGAGAAGATCCTGGTCTCCACCACGGTCCCCTGCTCCGGTGGCAAGGTGCAGGTAGACAGCCTGGAGCTGCTGCTGCCTCTGTCTCCCCGCCTCTCCTTCCCTTTCTGGAGGAGGAGCTTGCTGCAGTCTGGTGCTGGCTGTGCTGGTTTGTCACTCTCTCAGCTCCAGCTGAGAGCAGGGAAGGTGACAGGCTGGGGACAGCATCCTTTCTGCTCGATGGGGGTGGATGATTCCAGCAGGATCTGGCTGCACACAAGCTGTAGGAGGAGGGGTTTGATAAGATGGACAAAGCAGCTTCTTCATCCTGCTGTAACATCCCTCTGAAGGGTTTGGGATGTGCTCTTCCCCCTGGCTTGCTCCCATCTGAGAATCATAGAATGGTTTGGGTGGGAAGGGAACTTAAAGATCATCTAGTTCCAACCCCCTGCCATGGGCTGGGACACCTCCCACTACACCAGGTTGCTCAGTGCCTCATCCAACCTGGCATTAAAGACATCCAGGGACTGAGGCGGCAGCCACAACCTCTCTGGGCAACCTCTTCCAGTGTCTCACCCCCCTCACAGCAAAGAATTTCTTTCTTCTCTCCAGCCTAAATCTCCCCTCTTCCAATTTGCATCCATCCCTCCTATTTCTGCCATCCTGGACCGTATTAAAAAGTTCTCCCCCAGCCTTTCTGTAGCCTCCTTTAGGGATTAACAAGCTACTACAAGGTCAACCTAAACCTGCCCTGCTTTAATTTCAAACCATTTATCCCTGCCCCATCTGCCATTGCCTGAGACACCATCCAGCCTTCCTGCCTCAGTTTCCCCATGGCCAGATTCTTATCACAGTTAGAGATCCAGGGAGATTCATATTGCTAATTCCTTGCTTGCAACACAGATCCCCATCACACAAGAGACTCAAGGAGTCATCCTGCTCTGCTCTTCTTGTTTCCAAAGTGTAATCCAGCCTGGCCCCAAACACCTCCAAGGGTTGAGGGAGCATCCACAACCTTTTCCAGTGTCTCAGCACCCTAAAAGCAAACTCAGAGCAGCTTGAGCCCTTCCTCACTGCAGCAGCCATCACCCAGACTGGGCAGAGAAGCACAGGATGTAATTAATGCAGTAATGAGGCTGGGACTCTGCTGGTGCCACCAATGACAACCTTTAAAATCCACTAACCAGTTACTACCATTCATTCCCACTATCCAGATATTTCTAGCAGGCCAGAGCTGACCCAAGGGAGAGGAACTGGGATATGGAGAGGGTTGATTACATCCCTTATTACCATGAGATATAAATGCAATTATATTTCCATTAATTAAAATAGCAGCTGGCAGAAAGGAAATCCCACTCTGAAATGCAAAAAAAAATGGAGGAACCTACCAAAAAAAGGTGGTCTTCTCATGGCCAGCATCGGGGTGGAGAGGGGGGGCTTCATCCTGATGAAGGAGCAGCTCCTGGGGTTGAACAGATCCCAGCCTGATGCTCCATCCAAGTCAAACAGCAGCTGTGAGGGGAGCAGCAGGACCAACAAGGGCTTCTTCTATCCTGGAGCCTCCTCTCTGCCATGTCCTGCTGATCACACCACGCCAGAAATGCAGGAAAACAGAGTCTCCTTGTGCTCGTGGCCAGCAGCTCTGGGGCTGTCTGCTCCAACGTGCCTGTGCCATCTTCTCATGACAGAGGAGCACTGAAAAAACTACAGCTGTTAAGGAGAAGGTGACTCAAAAGGGGTTTTCTCCATGAAATTAGACAGAAGGCTTCAGATAAGCTCAAGGATCTTATTTTTCTCCCTTCTTCACCAGCATATTTGTCACCACTGGATGTTAAGCTTCAAAAAGGAAATGGATTAAAACAAAAGGGATTAAAGGAAACCCATGCAGGAGAGGGTTTGGTGTTAAACACCATGATCCAGGTGCTCACAAGTGTCTCCACTGCTGGAAGGTGTAAAAGTATATTAGCCACACAACAAAAACCTCCATGGAAAACCAGTTAAAATAGCAGGGACAATACTGGGAGCATCTTGCATGGGGATCTCTCATCCAAGAGCAGGCAGGGAGCTGTAAAAGCCAAAATTGAGGTTGCTGAGCACCAGGGAAATGTGTGGGACCATGGAGATTCCTTCATTCCTGTGCTGGAAGATGCTAACAAGCAGGATTTTCAGAATCTGAGAAGTTTGGGGAGATCTATGACTTTCTAACAGCAGAAAATGAAGAGGTTATTCAGCAATTTTTCATCAACCAATTCTAAAGCTGAGCCAGAGCTCTCATGTCATTGAGCATCCTTCATCTTGTTCCAGAAAATAAATATGGATGTTAAAAACAATGTAATATATATTGTTTCTTCCCACACTATAGGAGGACCCCAGGCAATTAAAATGGAAGTCAAAATGTCTTCAAAATAGCAAGTTAAAATATTAAACAGGTATAACCCAGTCTTGAGTCTCCAAAAGTCACAAAAAATAGAAATTCAGACTGCAAAAACAACCCCAAAACCAAACTGCATCACTTGAGGACCTGCAGCTTTAATGAAAGCACCATCAAATATTTACCTTCACAATGAACTGATGGAAGTTTTTATAGGGAAAGAAAACAATGAAGAACAAAAGAAACCCTCTTATGCAACACCACATGATATCTGCATCATCTTCACTTCCCCATTCCTCAGCAGCTCTTAGAAGATTAAACCTTTCAATAGTCCTAACAATCTGTTCCCACACCAGTGCCAGGGTGTGAGGCCTCAGAGAAACTTCTTTTCTGCTGTCATTCCCCCAGTAACCCCAGTAAAATGCCATCCCAGCAGACTAAATTCCCAGTTTGAGCCCAGAGTGATGCACCACAGAACCTCATGCCTGGAGTCAACCAGAAGTTGGTGAGAACAGGGTGAAAAGACCAGTTCACACCCAAAAAGCTTCTATCCAAAAAAGGTTTCTAGAAAAAAGAGAATTCCCAGCTTGACCTTGATCAGAACAGCTTTTGGAGAGAACCTGGCACTTCATTTCACACCTATTAACCAGCAGGGGAAGGGAAAATAAAAAGATTTGTGTCTGCAAGTGGGTTTTGCCCTAAATAGTCAAACTCTGTTATCTTGAAACCTACTTGAGCAAGGCAGTGAAGAATGGCTGATACAACACTTGAGTCAGGAGAGGTGGATTTATCTTGTTTTATGAAGATGCTCTCCAGCCTCTCTGCACTTCCCAGCATGATTTATCTCTTGTAAAAATTCAACAGCCTCAGCAGAGGTGAGCAGGCTCTCGGGGGAAGGTGCTTTGGCAGAGCTCAAAGGGAAAGATAAAAACCAGTTGAAGAACTGGGAAGAGCTGATAGCACAGGATTTTCCTGCTTGAGCAGCAGTTGTGCTCCTGGTGAGGCATAAAATGTGTTCTTGGAAGCTCTTTTAGTCAGCACCTATCTCTCTCCTACTGGTTCCCAGTAGGAGTGGGCTTCTCCTAGGAGTTCTCATCAGTATTTATTTCATGTCTCAATTCTTGGAAAGAAAAACTGCTTTAAAAGTTACCTTTTCCCCCCCCTTGTGGTCAGTGCCTAATAAAATGCTCTGAGTATAAAAATTTGCAACCATTTTAATTTCTATTTTGGAGTTATCTCTAAATAAAGGAGGCAACCTGTGCTGACTTAGAATTATAGAATATTTTGGGTTGGAAGGGACCTTAAAGATCATCTAGTTCCAACCCCTGCCATGAGCAGGACTAGAAAAGGTTAGTCAATGCCTCATCCAGCCTGGCTTTAAACATCTCCAGGGATTGAGGGAGTATCCACAACCTCTCTGGGCAACATTTCAGTGTGTCAACACCCTCACCATAAAGAATTTCTTTCTTATTTCTAGCCCAAATCTCCCCTCTTCCAATTTACATCCATTATTCCTAGTCCTTCCATCACCTACCTTATTAAAAAGTCCCCTAGGACTCCAACAGATCTTAAATTAGCATTTAAAATCGAATAAACTAATAAATAAAATGACAAAAGAGGTGGGGAGAATACACCTGACACCAGCACATCAGGGCACAGTCATCCCATTAAATGTCAGATGCTCTCCTCCAACAAGGCAATTTCATACTTATTTAATACCACAATTCCAAACTCATTTAATACCATCTGATTTGCTTAATTCCAAAGAAAATTTGGGGTTTGTTGCTAACCACATCAAGGATCAAAGCACACAGGACTCCAAATTCTCCCAAAAAGGGGCTAAAGACCATTCTGCTCCATATCTCTTTGCTTTATTGTAATGCTCTTTTAGAAGATGACACTGAGGATGGAGTTGGGCATCACCACCACTCCACAGAACAATGAATAGTGTCCACTGAAATGGCCATTCCCGTGAACTTCACAAGAAAACACAGCAGGAAAATTAAAGATACAGTATTCCAGCCTCACCCAGGCTCTTCTGGGGAGGGAAAACAAAGAAGGTTCTAGATCCAGAGGCCACTGAGTTGTTAAAATCAACCTCTAATACAAAATGTTTCTTGATTCTGCTTAAATTGATGATTTCTGGTAAGTTTTTCCTCACCAGGCTTCTGAAATTCCCTACTGACAAAAAGAAGGTGAGAATTTAAATACTTGGTAGGCTGCTGTTCTCCAAGAGGACCACTGTATCTTTAAATGTATCCTGGATTAAACAACAAAGGCTTTTTTTTTTACCTACACTTGTTAAAAATTATTGCACAGATCATTACACTGATAAATACATGATGTACCCATGGAATGTGTTACACAGTCCAGCCTGGAAAAACAAAAAGGCAGCAGCATTAATCCTCGAGGTTTCAACCATCAGCTGGCCAAGCACTTCTTGAAATGTTATCATTATGAACAGGTTCCAAATCACAAGTGAAATATTTTAAAATAATAAGCCCTAATTCTTAGGGTTAGGTTCTTGGTTGAATAGTCAGTTCACAGAGATCATGATTGGAACAAAAAAATTAAAAAAAAAAAATAAAAAAAGAGTGGAATCTGGGAAATAAATTGATAAACACTGGCTTCACACATACACCTTGACTGCATGCATCCCACCAGATCTCCCAGCTGCTTTAACTCTAAAAAAAACCCAAAAACATTACTAAAATTCAACCCATCAAAAGAAAAAGCCCTCACTTCACCCTCTCCTGGGGAATAAAATAAAATACTTATCTGCTTGTCAAACTGAGACCAGTTGGTGAACTGGTTTTGTGGCTGCAGTTACACTTTCTGCCATTATACTGGGTTTTTGTATTTTCCTTTAACCCCTTTCTGGGACTTGGAGGATTTTGTTGCCTCTCCACAGCTCTGCAAGAAGAGAAATGTCAACTATTCTATCATTGTCTCCTCAACTGTTAAAAAAAACACATTTTCCCAATGTTTCTGCCCAAGTAAAGTCCTGGTTATTTAGTTTAAGTTAGAAAATAAGTCTCCAGAGATAGAAAAATAAAACCAGAAGAGCAAACAAATGGCTCACAGCCATTCTAGATGCAAGTGATAAGTAAATCAAGGAGTTTTCTGCATGAACACCCACAGCACTGTTTGAATGGATCAAAATACAGCTTGGAATTATTTTAGAAGGTTTAAGAAACTGGAATAAATTTGTAGACAGGAAGCTAAATCAGCTTCTCATCACTTCAGCACAACCCACTACTGCAAAACTTCACCAAAATTAACTGTTAGTGGAGGACATCACAAAGCAAGACCTCCAAAGGACAGAGGGAACAGACAAATAACAAGGAGCCAAACAGAGGTTTATGCCTAAAAATACCTAAAAAGTTAGGTCTGACATGCAAGGAAGCTGTGGCAAAGGCAGAGTTGGAAGTGGAAAAAAAAAAAAAAAAAAGAAAATCCTCTTTTTACACAGAATTGGTGCCATTGGTGCCAAAAGCAGCAGCAAAAAAAGAGATATTTTGTGATTTTGGGGCTTTGAAAGGGTTGGTCACCTGGAGTGGGTCAATATGGAGTAGTGTTTGGGGGGTGAGAAGGAGCACAAGGTCAGAGAGAACACTGGCAACAGAAGGGGACAGAGAGAAGAAGAATCTCTGCAGGACAGGACTAGAAGAGTAGAGAAATAACCTGTTCAGCATCTGAAAGATCCTCAAAGAATTGAGCTATAAATAGAGCTTAAAATTAAGCCTTAAAAAACCTGCTACTTTTGAGGTGATTCATGATTTTCCTTCCTTTTAAACCACCTGATGTCACTATAAGCTCGAAAGACTCAGAGAAAAACTAAGGATGATTTAAGGTAACTTAAATAATGGTTAATTACTAGAATGCATTTATAATTATAAAAATTAAAGGCTTTTTAAGGTATGTATAAAGATTTATAGGGTTCACAGTAAAGAATGGCATGCTGGGAGTAAAGCAGACTACACAGGACAGCATGATTTGAAGTTAATAATAAATAATAATGGAATACCTGGACCACTTTTAGTCATTAAAGTCCCAAATATTCCCTAGAAGTTATAATTTTTATCATGCAAAGTCATTTGTTGGATCAAAACTGAGACATGAGTGAATCTTTCATTCCTTAATGCTGACAAAGGGTTTCTAAAGTTTCCAAAAAAAAAGTGTTTCTTAAACAAGATCCAGGAAGAAAATGCAAAGGAATACATGACAGATACAGCTGGACATATCAGAGATTAATTTGGAAAACATCTGCTTAATTTAAATTTACTATTACATCCAGATATTTACTCATTTTGAAAGGGGCTTGCTGCCAGCCTTTCTCCTTAATCTTCTCAAATTTTCCACCCTATTTTTTATTAGAAACTTTCTTAGAAATTTGTTTCACTGCCAAGTTGCTAAACAGATGTCCAAAAGGCCATAAAGAGCAGAAAGATCTCATTTTTATCAAAATAGATATGGTGGAGAAGGAAAACAGAGGAAAAAAACAAACTATAGGAAATATTCCAGCTGGGAAAGGGTGTAGGGAATGAAGAAATTTGTATTTTGCATGTGAAGAAGAGGAGCAGTGAGCAAATTCTTAACCCACTGAGTAAGAAGGATAAGTAGAACCATTCTGGTCACCTCTTCCATGTCAAAACTACAAGTTTACACAAATAATTCACTAACTCTAAATTATTTCTAAGGGGAGAAAATAAATTTTAAAATACTAAAACAAACAAAAAGAAATAATAATAATACTCTCATGAAGTTTAAAAAACAAAGCTTCAATAAAAAGTATCTTAAAGACCAGCTGGAATTGCCAGACTTCACACAGTCAGGGCAATCCATAAGGCATTTGGACTAGATCTATTAATTGCAGATTGTTAATTGGTTAGGTTGTTGGTTTTTTTTCCCAAGACACATCCTGTCCTTTCTTTGTATTAAACACCTCAGAAAATGATGAAAACTGATTAATCTCAACGTGCAAGGTTCTGCTGTGAAAAGTGTGCTTGCACTACTGGTTTTTCTTCCCTTGAAAGTCACCAGCTTCAAAAAGTGCAAGGAGAAAATAGTTCCCATTATTCTTTAAAAAAAAGGCAGAGCCACCTTTATGTAATAACAGATTCAGGTGCTACTTTTTTCCTCTTTTTTTTTTTTTTTCCCTTTAAACCAGAACAAAATAGAGGAGAATGAATGGGAAGCACAAAAGTAACAGATCAACAAGGTCAACCAAGATACTCCAGTTGTGTGTAAAACCTTCAGCCAGCACATACTCCCCCTCCACACACACTTTCTAGCTGTGCAAAATAGGGTTAAGAGTTCTACCAGTTCTGGTTATCCCACCCATCATCAGCTGAAGACACCTTTTTTGTTGGTTTAGGAGGTTTTTTGGTTTTGCCCTCCCCTCCAGCGTTTTCCCAGTTGGTTTCCCAGTTTTCCCAGCTGTCACTGTTACTGTTCTTGTTGTTGGAGACTGTTCCTGAGCCCCACACATCCCAGCTGTCAGAGCTCTTCTTCTCAGTGGAATTGTCTACATAGGTCCAGCTCTCACTGCTTGGAGATTTTTGAGCTTTTGGTGGATCTGAGGTGCCAAAGGTATCCCAGAAGCTTTGATCAACAGCATTGTTTTGGTAGCCTTCCCCTCCACTGTTCTGGTAGCTGTCTCCCTCAGCTCTCCTTTAATAGAGGGAGAAAAGGAAAAATAAATTAATTAGGAGAAATATAAAACTAAAGAACCATAATAATGCTACTTGCTCAAACAAGAAAATGAGGGTGAAGGCAGAAGAACTAAATATATTCCTCCACAAAGTTTAAGTTCTGAGTCATGCAGGTATTTTTCTGAACAGCCTTAAGCATTAATAAGCCTGAAGTGGGGGTGTGAGACAGATACATATTTGGAAATGAAATAAAATCAAGAAGCCATGAATCATTTTGTCCTCAGTTTGATATAAATGAAGATGACAACCAAGTTGGCACAAATAGTTTGATTAAGTTCCTCCTGTAGGTAATACAGGGCTAGTAGCAAAGACAGAATAATTTCTTCATATTTAAAAATTACCTGCTACTAATAATAACAAGAAAATAAAAATACCTTTCAGAATTATCATCTGGTTTGCCAGAAAAAAAAGTGGTCACATCTCGCCATCCCTTACTCCCAACTCCCTGAACCTGGGGAAGAAAAAGGCAACAATTCATTCACCTGGATTGACCCAAAATCTCCTCCAAGTCCAACAGCAAAAGCCACAACACATGTTCCCACTTGTTCAGATAAAGAGAAGATGTTTCAGAAGAGAATTTCACTCACAACTATTAATATTTTTGGTGGGCTGTTAGGTGGTTGGTGGAAAGAACATCTATTTGACAGCATCATGTTGCTGGATATGAGAAGCAGGTAGTATTCAGCTTTTTTACCCATCAGTAACAGTTTCTGAATTTTCTCCTTGATAAAAATGCAGGAATTAATTTTTACATAAACTTGATGACAATTCTTAAGTAATGTAATTAGCATTTCTATTTCTACTGTTCTACAAAACTCTTTTCACCTTGTTTCATCACGTGAAAGAGGCCAAAAGCTGAGCTCCAGAATAAACACAAGTGTTAGGAAAATCCTTTGGGGTTGTTAGAATGGACACAGAGTCTGAAGTGAACCCCCTGGAAATACTATTTTCAGTCACAGACACAGAGGATGAATCCCAAAATTCACACTTTAAGTTGTCAGGCTCTCAAAAGAACACATAGCATTAATTTTAACCAATTAATCCCAAATTAAGGCACGAAGATGGAACATGATGGAGCTCCCAGTGATGATTTCCACAGTGAGAAAGACAGACTCTAAGAAACACTCTAAAAGTGATGAGAAGTATCAGATTTTGCAGGATTTATGAATTTAGCAGCTGTAGAGAGCACTTACCACATTACCAAGCAATGATAGCAAAAGACAAAATAAAAAGAAGTAGACAACATTAGTCAGTTTAACCACACAAATATCACACAAGCTGTCTCCATATTCTCAAGTAAATATTTTCTTTTTAATTTTGGGACATCATCTGTCTTGAAAAACCTGTTATATCATACCTGTATAGATTTTAAACACTCAGTTTGAAGAACTTTTTTTGGAAAATTACACCTTGAAATGTTCTGTACACAACACAGGGGCTAAAAGATGCTTCCTGGGTTTGTTTCCCTACAAGCTTGGCAGAAGAATATGGAGACTGGCTCGATGTAGGACCTCCCTGAAGGAAGGCCACTTCATACCTTGCTGGCCCACTGTGACACCCCCACGGTGACCTCCTCAAATATTTTCCCCTCTTTCACCTACATGAATCAAAGTATCTGCAATTAGTCATTGACCAAAGGATTACTGAAACCTTATGACAAGCTATGTTGTGCTTAATGGCTAAAAAATGTGAAAAAACTTCCAAATTAAATAAAAAAAAATATTTAAGTTAAACTTAACACCATTTAGAAAGTGACTCAAAGTTCTTTGACCTCTACTGGGATGAACCTCAGCCCTTTGAATCAGTTTGTGGGAATTTTCTACTGATAAACATCCAGTTTAGTATCATTACATTAATAAAAAGTACTTTAAAAAGCATTAAAAAAAATCTTCAATCACAACATATTTTAATATTTTACTCCCTATATATTTCTATTTCATTACACTAATAAAAAGTATTTTTTAAAGCATATAAAAAATCTTTAATCACAACATATTTTAATATTTTACTCCCTATATATTTCTATTTCATTACACTAATAAAAAGTATTTTTTAAAGCATATAAAAAATCTTTAATCACAACATATTTTAATATTTTACTCTATATATTTCTATTATACTATATAAAAATATTTTAATTGGACTAATTAAAAGAATTTGTTTAGATCTACTTTATTCTCTTTTAGAGCTGTTTTGTTCTCTTTCAAACTTGCTTATTTAAATATTAAATATTTGGGGCAAGCAAAATGCAATTCTATTTCTAAGTGGCAGCTGCTTCAAAGCAAATTATTTCATATAATCATGTATGAGACAGGTAAAAATCACTAACAACTTGGATCTGAGTAACATTTAGTTAGAACTAACAGCACAACATCCTAAGGGAAAGAAAAACTCTAAAAATAACCCCAAAAAATAACATTGTGAATATTTCCAGGGAATAGGAAATCAATTAAGAGTCTCCTCCTGTGATTTGAAATGAGAGGTAAAAAATGCTGAATTAATAAAGGTAGGGCAAGAGAAATTATTCTGTGAGGTGATTAAATCATCCCTTTTTAAACTGAAAATTAAAATGTAACCCAAAGCTGGGGCTCTCTGCTTATCTTTGGGGAGCAAAAGCAGTTTGCTTTATCAAAAGTGATATGTTTTAGCAAAGGTAGGGAAAGCAGAGCACTGCATCCTCAGAGAAGACTCCTATCAAAATTTTGGAGATGATCCAAAATTCCAGGAGCACAAAACCAACACATGCCAAATGGGAAAGACTTTTTAATTTAAAAAAAATCCAAAACCAATAAGAAACAGGAAGGGCAACTAAAATCTGTAGTCACTTAGGAGGGATACTTTGCTTTTTTATGTGCTCACTAGGAACTATGTGTACTTGCTCAGGTCACACCACGTGTGCTTCCTGCCATCTGCTGTTGGAAGGGCCACTGGCCACAGGGTTCTGGTCACTAATAATAAGTGATATGAGATGAAAACTGGCTTCAAACTGGTTTTCTAGAAACACCACGGGAACTAGACAAGCTAAACAAAGTGTTACTTTAGATATTACTGGTTTCTAGGTGGGGATTATTATAATAGATGGGGACTTTTAAATAATTTGCTTTTACAACCATTTAGGATACATCTTCATCTTGCATTTAGGGTGAATTTTCATTTTCTCAACACCTAAAGGGGCTACAGAAAGGCTGGGGGAGGAATTTTTAATAGGGTCCAGGATGGCAGGACTAGGAAAAACAGATGCAAATTGGAAGAGGGGAGATTCAGGATGGAGAGAAGAAAGAAGTTCTTGACTGTGAGGGTGGTGAGACACTGGAAGAGGTTGCCCAGAGAGGTTGTGGATCCCCCCCTCAATCCCTGGAGGTGTTTAAGGCCAAGCTGGAAGAGGTATTGAGCAACCTGGTGTGGTGAGAGGTGTCCCTGCCCATGGAACTAGATGATCTTGAAGGTCCCTTCCATCCCAAACCATTCTATGATTCTATGATCATGTTTCATCTTCCATCATCAAAAGTATGAGATTTTTAAAGTAGTATCTAACAGGAAAAAATTACTTTTGTGGACATGGGAAACATTAGTGGATGGAAATTATCCTTTTTAAGCTTTCTATGCTAACAAACTGGCTTTGAATTATTTGATAGCTCCCAAAAATTATTTGATAGTTCCACTGAGAAGCTGAGCACTGGTGGTAGAAGGAAAAAAACACTCCCTAAGTCAGCACAACCACATCTGCAAGTATTTGGCTAATTCCAAAGTTACCTTTTCCTGTGCAGGTTTGAGAACATTTTCATTTAATGTCTGACCTAACTCTGATGCCTATTTTAAAGCAAAACAAAAAAAAAAAGAAGAGTCAGTTATATTTTTCTCTCTTTTTTTTTTGAAGGAAAATAAAGAAACCATCCACCCAAACCAACAAAACCAAACACAGCCAACATCTGCAGGCTAATTTCTCAGCAGTATCTCCAAAACCAGGCTGAAGCTTTGATTTATACAAGCAAAATGAACTGGAGAAGCACACATAGTACAGTGCTGCAGAAAACATCAAAAGAAAATAAATTAAAAACAACAGATGCACGTGGCATTGAGTTGTTGGAGATGCCCAAGCAAAGTCTAACCTTGCACTGGAAGCAGAAGCAATGGTTCAACTAGAAATATCCTAGAAGATGACACCTTGCTAATGACACCAGCTGAATATTTAGAAGAACTGACCTCATCCACTCCTATTTTTCCTTACTAATGGAATTATTTGTAGATTTAGACCTTTTTTTGCCAATCTCTGACTAGTTCTTCTATCTTGCAGTGCTGCTATTGTCACCTATTAGTAAAAGTGTGATTGTTTCTAAGAAATAAGCAGGAGGCCAAGCTGTGGCAGAAGATTTTTGGATTTTTTTTCCAGCTCCAGGTTTGCAGAGAGAGAAAAACAAGGAACTTGTATTGCAATCCCAAACATGATGCATTTTCCACTCCTTTCCTTACATCCCTTAAACCTTTGATTTAAACTTCTCTTTGGGATTGCTGCATTATACCAAATATCTTCTGAATTAGCCAAACTAACCCAATTTGCTTGTGAGACAAATATTATTCCTAAATATTATCAGAGACTGATGAAGTTTAATTTCCTAGGAGTTTATATCTAAGTTCTAACGTTGGTGAGGGTGTGAGCCTCATGTTCTTCCTGGGGATGCAGCAACTTGAGCATCTTTCCTCCACAAAATGTGTCTAAAAAGCCTTTCCCTTCACTGCAGCAAAACTGGGGGGGGGGGTTTCCCCTCTACCCAACCACCATCATCTCAAATACTTCTGCCCCTCACCAGCTGAAAGGGTATTTGAGAAGACAAAGGCAAAAGGTAACCTCATTTGCACCTAGTAAGAAATGCAAATCACATCAAGTTTGTATTCATTGGAAGGGAGGGCAGAAAATGCTTGAGAAAAAAAACAAGAACCTCTGAAATTAAAATCTTTCAGAGTCTATTAAACCTGGCAAACATTTTTTAACAGCAGAGTAGACTATTCAGGTATGGCAAGATAAGTCTTTGATAGAATCAGAAAGAATTCTCATATTACCATTTACCCCATGTAATTCTGCAAATACAGAATGGAAAGATTTGGGGTTTTTCATCCTTCCATTTGTTAACTTTAGGACAGCATCCTAACCACCAGAAAAATCACTAGAAAACAGGGAATTCTTAAAAAAACCTGCCTCCAAACAACATATCCCAGGGCACCTCTTGGCATTCTGCATCCCTGGATCAAACATGCAAACAGAAATCCTCAAGTTATCTGTATTTATGAAGAGCACAGACAAAAAGCACAGTATGTTTTCTCAGAGGGGATATCTCTATCCATCCAATTCAACCTATTTTCAATAGGTTGGGAAGGAAAAAATGAAAAACAGTGCTGTGCAGGACACAGGTGTTGATTTGGCAAAGAAAAAAGACATCTAAAGAGCAAATGCACAGACTGAGCAGCAACAGTGACAAGGAGCCCATGCACAATGATATACAGGAAGGTGTTACCGGCTCTGGCTGCTGCTTGGAGCCCCAAAACTTTACCCAGAGAGCAAAAGAGAAAGAGCAAGGAAGGTAGAAGCAGCTTTTAGCAAAAAAATTAGCAGCATTTTTTATAGGCAAGTTAAAGCAGCATGAATCTCTACTGATTTGAACATCTACAGACAAGACAAACAGTGAATGCGTTCAGTCACTGGTGAGCAAATGTACTTTTAAACAATATATTGCATCAAAAAAGATGCCAAATAGCAAAAGATCAGATATTTCAGGCACAAAATTGACATTTTAGTATCACAGCTTAAGACTACAGAGTGTCACATTGCTGTGGTTCTTGTCAGCAGATGCCATAAGCTTTTACTCTTAATATTATGTTATATTTATAATATTATCTCTGCAGGATACTAAAGGATAAACAGTTTTCTAAAAGGGAAACTGCTGGAAGGAAGGAAGGAAGGCAGGAAGGCAGGAAGGAAGGAAGGAAGGAAGGAAGAAAAGAAAAAAGAAAGAAAAAA
>VZTY01013989.1:2819-17240 GCA_013400935.1 Turnix velox | reverse complement strand
CCGGGGTCGGGGGACCCCGGCCCCGGGGCCTCAGCGAAGTCCCGGTCCCCCAAGAGCCGTCCCTATGAGATCATGATTTAAAAAATGGGCTTTTTCATCATGGAGAAGGTTGAGGGGAGACATTACCGCGGGCCCCCAGTGCCTGAAGGGGCTGTGGGAAGGCTGTAGGCCAGGCCGTGAAGACACAGACAGAGGGGAAAATGGCTTTAAATTAGAGCTTTATGGAGACATGAGGAAGAAGTTCTTCATCATGATGGTGGAGAGATGCTGGAAGAGGTTGATCATGGTGAAGACACTGAGCATGGAGACCCTCAAGGCCTGGCTTGGTGAGGTCCTGAGGTCCTTGGCATTTGGTGGCTTTTGAAGGGCTTTTCCAAACCTAAACCACCACAATTTAAGTTTAAAAATATTCCTCTTCATCCTGTGGGTGTACTACATGGTCAAAAGTTTCTTCACAGCATTTTTTGAGCAATTTTGGGGACTGGAAGGGGGTCTAAGAGCCTTCTTCAGGGCAAAGCTCAGCCCATCTTCACAGCAGGGACATGAAGAAGATCTCCATGATGGTGGGGAGACACTGGAAGAGGATGTCCAAAGAGGTGATGGAGACTCCATGATGCCTAGAAACCCTAAAGGACAGGGTTGCTGAGGCTCTGAGCAACCTGATTTAGGGGAGGATGTCCCTGGGTTGGAATAAATGGGCTTTGGAGGTCCTTTCCAACCCTATGATTCTATGGTGTCCAGATGTGGAGACAAAGAATTCCTGCCTAATATCTAACCTAAACCACCACACTTTAAGTTTAGAACCATTCTTCTTCATCCTGTGGTTCCACTTCATGATCAGGAGTCTCTCCACAGGTTTTCTGGAGCCTCTTCTGGGATGGAAGTGGCTCTGAGAACCTTCTCCAAGATGAACCTCCTCACAACCCATCATCACAGCAGGGACGTGAAGAAGAAGTTCTTCTCTATGATGGTAGGGAGACACTGGAAGAGGTTGCTCAGAGAGGTGGTGGATGACCCCATCAAGCCTGGAGACCTTCAAGGACAGGGTTGCTGAGGCTCTGAGCATCCTCATCTAGGGCAGGTTCCCCCTGGGTTGGGCTTTGAAGGTCCACAGCTTTCCTGGAGCTTCTTATGGACTGTGGCTCAAAGAACCTTCTCCAAGATGAACCTCCTCACAACCCATCATCACAGCAGGAACGTGAAGAAGAAGTTCTTCTCTATGATGGTGTGGAGACACTGGAAGAAGTTGCTCAGAGAGGTGGTGGAGGCCCCATGAAGCCTAGAAACCCTAAAGGACAAGGTTAATGAGGCTTTGGGCAACCTCATCTACTCCAGGTTATCCCTGGGTTGGTATAGATGGGATTTGAAGGTCCCTTCCAACCCTCTGATTCTATGGTGTCCAGATATGGGGCAGCCACAGCTTCTCAGCCTCACAGCAAAGAATTCCTGCCTAATGTCTAACCTAAACCATCACACTTTCAGTCTCAAATCATTCCTCTTCATCCTGTGGGTCCACTTCATCATCAAGAGTCTCTCCACAACTTTCCTGGAGCTCCTTATGGACTGGAAGTGGCTCTGAGAACCTTCTCCAAGATGAGCCTCCTCAATTGTCTCAATCCATCATCACAGCAGAGAGGTGGAGGAGACCCCATCAAGCCTGGAGACCCTCAAGGACAGGTTTGCTGAGGCTCTGAGCAACCTCATCTAGTGCAGGATGTCCCTGGATTGGACTAAATGGCCTTGGGTGGTCCCTTACAACCCTGTGATTCTATTAAACTCTCCAGTGCTTGTGCTGACAGCCTCAGGGGAGCAGTGTTGGGCAAGAATTTCATCTGCTGTGGTGCAGGGCTGGGAGACAGATGCCTCCAGTGGCCTTCACTTGCCAAACACTGGTGTTGATGCTCAGCAAAGTCTTGCAGCACCTTTGTGGGATGAGAACTGCCACCACCAAAGAAAAAAACACTGCTTTTACCATCAAAATAATACTGCAGTTTGCCTCATGGCTTTGAATTCAGAATTCAAACCCTGCCTGGACTCATTCCTGTGTGACCTGATCTGGGTGTTCCTCCTCCAGCAGGGGGATGGGACTAGACGATCCCTCCAGTTCCCTTCCAATCCTTGAAATTCTGGGATTCTGTGTAATTCCCAGTACAGCCCTACTGGTGCTCAGGTGAGAGAAGCAGGAGTTTAGCTAAAATGAGGAGTCCTGTGATGCTGTGGATGACACACCACCACCTCCAGCTCTGGATTTCATGTCCAGCTCTTCAAAGCACAGCGGAGATGAGGAGAGCAATCAACCCCCATCCTTCCTCTGCATATTTATAGGGAATTCAGTCCTGATTTGAGCTCTCTCAGCCCACTCCTCCCTGCAACTGGCAGTGCATGTTAATGCCTAATTTCCAACTCTCAATCTGTAGGCAGGGCCATCCTTCCTTCTTTCTATTCCTCCAGTTCATGGCTAAAGCTGAAGATCTTGAGATGCCCAGAGAGGCTGTGGATGCCCCCTCAATCCCTGGAGGTGTTTAATGCCAGGCTGGATGAAGCACTGAGCAACCTGGTGTGGTTGGAGGTGTCCCTGCCCATGGCAGGGGGGTTGGAACTTGATGATCTTGAAGGTCCCTCTGTAATTCTGTGATTGTCTTTTCTTTATACTCCTCCACTTCATGGCTAAAGCTGAAGGAGATCTCGAGATTGTCCTTTCTTTATATTCCTCCACTTCATGGCTAGAGCTGGAGAAGATTTCAAGCATCCCCTTGTCTTTAGAGACCATCTTTTTTCATCTCAGGAGTGTGACAAAATTTGGGAAGTCTTCCTATGAGCCAGCTGGCAGATTGACTTGTGATATTGTAACACAAACTCAAAGCTTTCCTTCAACAAATACATCTTTAGGTGTGTTGATGTCGAATATGTGTGTGTCACATCACTGTCAACCAAAGTGACCACCCAGCATGGCCAAGACAGGAGGAAAAGCCCTGGAAGTGCTGCTGCCTGTGACTACTTCTGTGGATATTCAGCCTGAACTTTGTGAGCCAGCTCAAGGGGCTTATTTCCAAGGTAATTAATTCTTTCTAAAGTAAATGTGTGTCAAAAAAAAAAAACCAAAAAAAAAACCCTTCAGCCTGGTGGTACCTGACACTGCTGACTTCTTAGTGCATATTAACTCTTGCTGGTTGCGATTGGAAGAAATATCACCAAAAATGTGGTAGGAAAGGAGTTTTTTGCTTTGTGTCTGTGCTAGGAGAGAATTCAGCCCACACTTTTCACTCTGTCTGCTGTGGGGAAGGGCTTATATACAGGGACACCACACACTCTGTATCCTTCAAAAACACCATGGTGGTACAACCTCAGTAGGAAAGGAGGTGAAGGAAGTCCAAAGGAACCAAAATCTTCCCTTCCTTTTCCAGCTGAGAGAGGAACAGCCTCGTGAGAGCAAAGTGTAACATCTTCAAGATTGTTCTCACCCCCACACAAAGAACAGAAACAATCTCTTTTCTGCTTTGAAATGCTTCCCCAGCAACCCAAGGCATTCTGTAAAATTTATCAGAAGTGGTGTGTGAAATCTGTGTTTTTCTCTCTGATCCCTGTGAAGTCCTGGATGTTGGGGAGTTGGGGGGAGGGAGGCTCCTAATCAGGCTTTTTGGTGTTTCTACACCACCATCCCCTCCATCCCACACTTGCAAATCCCTGATAGGAACTTGCTGAGCTGCACAACAAGGTCTCATCACTCTTTGATGAGCCAGAAGAGGCTGGCAGAGGTGGAAGGATGCTTCATGGAGCTCTCTCTTGTGTCAAAATGACAACAAGGAGGACAACCTGTGCACATCCAGCAGAATCNCAATCTCTTTTCTGCTTTGAAATGCTTCCCCAGCAACCCAAGGCATTCTGTAAAATTTATCAGAAGTGGTGTGTGAAATCTGTGTTCCCTGTGAAGTCCTGGATGTTGGGGAGTTGGGGGGAGGGAGGCTCCTAATCAGGCTTTTTGGTGTTTCTACACCACCATCCCCTCCATCCCACACTTGCAAATCCCTGATAGGAACTTGCTGAGCTGCACAACAAGGTCTCATCACTCTTTGATGAGCCAGAAGAGGCTGGCAGAGGTGGAAGGATGCTTCATGGAGCTCTCTCTTGTGTCAAAATGACAACAAGGAGGACAACCTGTGCACATCCAGCAGAATCAGGTCCCTCCTTCATATGATCAAGGGCTTGTAGGAAGGAAATAAGACTGGTATCATTCACTCAGGCACCCATTTACCCCCACAGTGGAGTGAAGGTTGAAATTCACACTTTTACAGCTTTGACAATCCCACAAGGTTCTCCAGTGCCTCTTTTTCTGCTTCTCTGCAGAGAAAGACACAGAGACACCAACACCCTGGGACCTGCCAGCATTTTTTTGTGAGTGTGAGGGGGATGCTTTCTGCCACAGAGCACGAATGTGATGGATCAGCAGCTCTAAAGAGCCTCCCTGCTCATCAAAATTCCCACTTTGTCTTATTTACAACCCGGAGGCTGAGAACATGAAACAAAAACTGAGCTGCTTTTGGGAAGAGCTGCTCAGATGAGGGTGACAGCAGCACCTCAGACTTCCTGGGTAAAGAGAGGGGTGGAGGGGAGGTGTTTTCATAATCTCAGCCTGGGGTAAAGAGGAAGCAAAGCTTGAAGGGTTAATTCCATCAGGAAAAGCAAAGCTGTGGCAGCTGACATCCCAAAATCTCAGCCTTTCCCCCCCTGACACCCGAGTCTCTGGCATGACTGCAGCCACATTTCCAGCTGCATTTTCACCAGGCACTGTGACCATGAAATAATTCAACTCAGCTGCCAAGCTCCCTGGCCATCAATACTGAGGGATTATTCAAAGTTTCCCTGCAACAGTTGCATTTCTCAAGTTATATGACCCAAAAATCAGAGCTACAAGGGGTGAAAACTGTCACCAGTTTTGAGCAGTGACTTTGGGAGCTCCTGTTAGACCAACACCTTCCCTTATTTTTTGTCCTCTCAAATGATTTTCTTCTCAGTACCTGAAGGGGGCTACAGAAAGGCTGGAGTAGGACTTTTTAATAGGATATGTGATGGAAGGACTAGGAATAAATTGGAAGAGGGGAGATTCAGGCTGGAGATAAAGAAGAAATTCTTTACTGTGAGGGTGGTGAGACACTGGAAGGGGTGGCCCAGAGAGGTTGTGGATGCCCCCTCAATCCCTAGAGGTGTTTAAGGCCAGGCTGGATGAGGCATTGAGCAGCCTGGTGTGGTGGGAGGTGTCCCTGCCCATGGCAGGGGGGTTGGAACTAGATGATCTTGAAGGTCCCTTCCAACCCAAACTATTCCATGACAGTCATGGCCTCAGGTGCCTTTAGTCTCAGGGCAGCTCAGGGTAGGAGGAGGTTTAAAAAATGTCAAGGTTAAAACTGAAAGGTCCTTTTCTTATGGTGTCTGGCTGGTTCACTAACCCTTTTCTGCATCAAAAATCTCCATGGGGATGTCACAAAGTCCAGTTCTTGGTGAAGAGTGGCAACCTCTGTTACAGGGAGACAAGACAGAGGTAACTGCCCTTTCCTCCTCCCACCAGGGAGATGATTTATCCTAATTCATTCTGCACCCAGGTGCATTTTAAGCACATCCCCAGCATCCCGTGGCAGGGCAACATCACAGCTCAAGCACTTTGTACATGAAGCCTTTTCCAGCTGATTGCTTTGCACCAGTCCCCTGTGAGATGCTGCTGTGTGGTGGAAAGCTGCCTCCTCCTCAGTCTGGCAGCAGGTTTTACTTCTCATTTGTGGGAGAGAAATATGATGTGACATCCACCTTGAGAAGGCTCCTGCCTGCCCTGAAGGAGGGCAGTGAGCTGGCTGATTAGCTCAGGAGGCCCAGAAAGCACTGGGAGAGGAAGGTGCTGCCATTTGGAGGTGGCAATGCTGAGGATGGAGAACTCTGACACCCCTGTGTTTGATCAGGCATCTGTAAAGCCAGCATGACCCAGATGGGGTTATTAAAATGGAGAGAGGAGGTGAATGTAAATGAAGGGAGAGGAATAATGTCCCCCACGTGTACGGTGGGATGGGAGACCATCTCTGGCTTTCAGCTGCTGTGATAATTATTCCCAAACCTTGGGCTGTGAAGAGACATGTCCCCAGCTAATACTTTTAGCTCATCTTGATCTGTCACAAAGAGGAGACCGTGGATATGAGGGATAACGAGCTGGGGAAAGATGCTGCTGACTTTGTTTCATGATTTTTTCAGAAGTCTTCTTGAAATAATTTGGATGTACCAGGCAGGAAAAAGTAACACGGTCCCAGTGTTGCAGGTTGATCTCCTCTTCATCCATGCAAAACTTTTGAGACATCAGATTTGGGTGGGACAATTCATTCAGTTCAGAGGAGGGCAAGAAGATGATGAGAGGGTTGGAGGACATCCCTTCTAAGGACAGGCTGAAGGAGTTGGGGTTGTTCAGCCTGGAGAAGGCTCAGGGGGGACCTCATGGTGGTTTCTTAATCCCTGAAGGGGGCTGCAGAAAGGTTGGGGTAGGAATTTTGAATCAGGTCCAGGATGGCAGGACTAGGAGTGATGGATGCAAAGTGGAAGAGGGGAGATTTAGGGTGCAGAGAAGAAAGAAATTCTTTGTTGTAAGTGTGGTGAGACTGGAAGAGGTTGCCCAGAAGGTTGTGGATGCCCCCTCAATCCCTGGAGGTGTTTAAGGCCAGGCTGGATGAGGCATTGAGCAACCTGGTGTAGTGGGAGATGTCCCTGCCCATAGCATGGTGTTTGGAACTACATGATCTTGAAGGTCCCTTCCAACCCAAACCATTCTATGATTCTATAAGTTAATATTTCATGTCATGAAAATACAAGCTTTTCTGGGGGTCTGCAGGGGATTTTTTCTGAAAAGAATAACCAAAAAAAGCCAAACCTGTTGTCAAGAAACTCAAACTCAGTGCACCTCCAGTGGTGTCCACTGTCAGAAGAGACCACAGCACTGAAGCAAGTTCCCAATTCCAACTTGTGAGCAGCCCCACTAAAACCAGTGAGGCTTCTTGGATGCTTAGAAGCAGATCCTCTCTGTGCCCAGGCCTCCTGCTGTCCCTACACTGATAAGAGATCAGACAAATGAAGGTCACAAGATCAGGATCTGGGAGTTTTAATTCTCTCTTTGCAATACAGGTTACCTTATCCCTGTGGTTTCATCCTTCTCACAAGCAAAGGAGCAGCAGGGTCTTTTGCCTTTTATTTTGCTTTATCAGGAGAAAAGTGAGGGAGGGAAATATCCTGTTTATAGGATCATAGAACCCACAGAATGGTTTGGGTTGGAAAGGACCTTAAAGTTCATCTAGTTCCAGCCCCCCTGCTTGACTTTAGTATTTGAGCAGCAGCAATACCTTTGGCTGTTTCACGTGGTGCTTCCTCAGTAGTACAATAGAGTTGGAAAATAGATTTTAGAGGTTTAGAGGGTTTTAGAAGCAGGAGGAGATGCAGGGAACCTTGAGAAATGGCACAAAGGCCAGCAATGACCTCTCTGGCCTTCCCCATGCTCTCCCCAGCATGGAACACAAACCAGTCCAGCCCCAGCCTGCTCTCCTGGTCCTCCCCTCCTGTTTGAATGGGGATGTGAGGCTGCCTGACCCCACACTGCAGAGGGAGACCCCCCCCTCCTTCCTTTGTGCAGCCCTCGAGGAATTTTTCATCTGCCTTCATTAAAAAATAAACTGGTCTTTGTTCCTCTTGCCTCCAAATGCATCTCCCTGGAAGCACAGACACTGTCAAAGCTTCTTCAGGCCACACTTTCCTGGGTGAAATTAAATTGGTTTCCTTCCTGGGTGCTTTCCTTCCGCCTGGGATGGAAGGTGGTTTTATTGGATCTGACTGCATTAATTGATGCCCCGGTTACAGGCAGAGCACAGGTCAGGTAATCAATACACATCCCCATTTCAAACCAGTGTGGGGTTTGTGATCAGCTCAGACTCCTTCTCCTTAAGCTCAAGCACTCAGAGTTTGCTTGTTTGTTTGTTCTGGTTCTGCCCGTGGCTGCTTTGAATAACAATGATGTTGTTAATACAGAGTATTTAACATTCACAGCTCTTTAGGGCTAATCCTGCCTCCTTGGGGCATAGTCAGGATTTGCTGGAGTCCAGTGATGAAGATTCTGTCCTTATATCTGCCATCTTCTTCTTCCACTCTAGTATGAAGTGTGCTTATGGAAAGGGTGCTTTGCTTGAATCCAGTGATGGAGATTCTGTCCTTCTAGCTGTCTTCTCCTCCTTCAACTCTAGGATGAAGGGTTCTTATTGAAAAGCCAGGCTTTGCTGGAGCCCAGTGATGGAGATTCTGTCCTTCTAGCTGCCATCTCCTAATGCCACTCTAGTATGAAGGGTGCTTATGAAAATGTGCTTTGGTGGAGTCCAGGGATGGAGGCTCTTGTCCTTCTAGCTGCCATCTCCTAATGCCACTCTAGTATGAAGGGTGCTTATTGAAAGTCCATGCTTTGCTGGAGTCCAGTGATGGGGACTCTTCTCCTTCCAGCTGTCTTCTCCTTCCAGTCTAGTATGAAGGGTGCTTATGAAAATGTGCTTTGGTGGAGTCCAGGGATGGAGGCTCTTGTCCTTCTAGCTGCCATCTCCTAATGCCACTCTAGTATGAAGGGTTCTTCTTGAAAGGCCAGGCTTTGTTGGCGTCCAGTGATGGAGAATCTGTCCTTCTAGCTGTCTTCTCTTCCTTCCACTATAGTTTGAAGGGTGCTTGTTGAAAAGCCAGGCTTTGGTGGAATCCAGTGATGGAGCCCCTGTCCTTCGAGGTGCCATCTCCTCATACCATAGTATGACGTGTTCTTATTCAAAGGCCAAGCTTTGCTGGAGTCCAGCAATGAAAACTCTGTCCTTCTGGCTGCCATCTCCTCATGCCATTCTAGTATGAAGGGTGCTTATGGAAAGGGTGCTTTGCTGGAGTGTAGGGATGGAGATTCTGTCCTTCTAGCTACCCTCTCTTCATGCCACTGTAGTATGAAGGGTGCTTATTAAAAGTTCAGGCTTTGCTGGAGTCCAGTGATGGAGAATCTGTCCTTCCAGCTGCCATCTCCTCATGCCATAGTATGAAATGTTCTTATTCAAAAGCCAGGCTTTGCTGGAGTCCAGTGATGGAGATTCTGTCCTGGCTGCCATCTTCTCCTTCTCCTTCCACTCTAGTATGAAAGATGCTTATTGAAAGGCCAGGCTTTGGTGGAGTCCAGTGATGGAGATTCTGTCCTTCTAGCTGCCATCTCCTTCTCCTTCCACTCTAGTATGAAGGGTCCTTATTGAAAGGCCAGGCTTGGGTGGAGATTCTGTCCTTCCAGCTGTCATCTCCTTCTCCTGCCACTCTAGGATGAAGGGTGCTTATTGAAAGGGCAGGCTTTGCTGGACTCCAGTGATGGGGACTCCGTCCTTCTAGCTGTCTTCTCCTCCTTCCACTCTAGTATGAAGGGTGCTTATTCAAAGGCCAGGCTTTGCTGGAGTCCAGTGATGAAGACTCTCTCCTTCTAGCTGCCATCTCCTCCTTCCACTGTAATATGAAGGGTGCTTACTGAAAGGCCAGGCTTTGCTGGAGTCCATTGCTGGAGTTTTTGTCCTTCTAGCTGCCATCTCCTTCTACTTCTCCTGTAGTATGAAGGGTGCTTATTGAAAAGGAAAGTGGAACTGGTCACCCAAACTCTCCCTCTGCCTTGGAGGCAAAACCCAAACCATTCTGCAGGAGCAGACTGAGAGTGACAGAACCAACCCTCCTGGAGCCACAGGAGGTTGCAAAGAGCATCGTCATCAGCTGAGAGTGTCCCAAAGCTTCTTACCCCGGTGCCCTGAGCTTAGCAACGAGCTTGTCCCAATCCCACCTCGTGGTGTGTGACCTGTTCCTGGGGCCAAGCAGAAACATGTGTGGTGGGGGGGGGAGGTTCCTGTGATGCTGTGTCCTCCTTCACCCTCACTCCTGGAGAGGAGGCAGGGTGAAGGAGGTGGTTGTCTTCTTCTGGATTTGCTCTGATATTCCCAGTTGAAGGACAACAGCTAGTGTTTTTTTACAGGTGCAGTGATGAGTGGGGCAGTGATGGTGCTCAGGTAGAAGTTCTTCTAAGAAGAGAGATGCTGCCCTACATCTCTACATCCCTAAACCTGGGCATAGACTCTGAAATACCCACAAACATCCTTTTTTATTCCATAATGCTGCTTGCAGTTAGGGACAAGAAGATGAATCCTTATCACAAATCTTTGTTTGCAGATCTGGAAGTCAATATTCCTAAAAAAAAATAAAAATGCTTCTCAATACCTGAAGGGGACTACACAAAGGTAGGGGTAGGATTTTTTAATAAGATATATGATGGGAGGACTAGAAATGATGGATGGAAATTGGAAAGGGGTAGATTCAGGCTAGATATAAGAAAGAAATCCTTTATGGTGAAACACTGGAAGAGGTTGTGGATGCCAAACTATTCTATGATTTTTAAAGAATTCCTTCTTGTAAACCTTCCCCCCCCGAGTTTATTTTCCATGTGAATTCTCTCTGCCTAATTCTATGCAAAGAACTTCAGTGTTTTAGCTCCATTCCAGTGTTCAGGACTTTTTAGGGTGAAAACACTTCTGTGAGCGATGTGTGGAAGGGGGTGAAAATCTCCTTATTCCCTTCCACCCGTGATTCTCCGTCTGGGACAGGAAAAAAACCAACCAACCCACCAAAAAACAACCAAAAAAGCTGGGGGCTTCTCTCCTTCAAGGGGAAAAGGAGCTTCCAACGTTTGCATTGCCTGGTTCAGCCTCCCGGGGGAGGGCTCTGCCCGGAGCATCCCTCCTCGCTCGCCCGGGGCTCCGGGGGTGGGCGAGTCCCGGCGGCGACAACGAGCCCCGCTCGCACTTGGGGACATCAGCCAGCGACGGGGCATTGCCCTTTTAAGCTGTAACCCCCCCAACTGCCTCCTCCCCAGCTCCCGGAGGGGCTCCAGCAGCCGTTGCGACCTCCCTTCCTTCCCTTTTTTTTTTCCCTTCCCTCCATCCCTCCCCGCTCCCGGCGAGCGGAGGAGCCCCGGGGCGGCGGGGGGAGCCCGGGCTGTCCTTGCCCCGACCATGGGATGCTGCACCGGTCGCTGCACCCTCATCTTCCTCTGCACTTTGCAGCTGGTAAGTGGAAGCGCTCCGGGAGTATATGGGGTTGGGAAGGTGGAAAAGAGAAGGTTTTGCTCCCCGGGATCGGGAAAAGGGGGAACAAAAGCTTCCCCTTGAACCAGCGCCTCGGTACCCGCTGCCCCCCCTCATCCTCCCCGGGGTCGGTGGGTGAAGGCTCTGATTCCTCCTCATCTTGGGCTGAGAGGTGGAGGGATGTCAGGCTGCGCTCCTCAAGGGATTTACTGCTGCTTAAAACTCGAGAAAAAAATGTTTTGCTTCGTTTTTTTTTTTTTTTGTTAAGTTTTTAATTCATAACTTTGTGCTTATAAAATACTCCCCAAAACCATCACTTCGGCGAAGAAGTCTCGGTGGTGGGGTTACAAAGCAACCTAAACTGAAGCAAAGCAACCTAAACTAAACTAAACCAACCTAAACTAAAGCAAACCAAACTTTATGGGTGCAGAAACCCACTGGCACCTTCAGCATCTGGGTGTCCAGCTCCAAAATATTTTGACCCCTGTTTCTCCCTCTTTCCCCCCCCCTCCTGTTTCTCTTCTCGGAAAGAATTATTCCAAACCTCCTAGAGACAAAGTGCTTGGGTAGAATGTGCTTATAAATACTTTTATTTAGAAATAAACTTCCCCGGCGCTCTATGAGCCATCCCCGGGGGGTCACTGATCCCTTGTCCCTATAAGAGAAGGTGACAAACAAAGGTCTGGTTGTTCCTCGAGTGTCTGTGCGGGATGTCGAGGGTCCCCCTCTTGTTGTCAATATCTAATGGGCTGCGGGGCTCCTCCAGCCTTAAAAAGGAAATGACAGCATCTATGGGTTTCATCTCATTTTACTCCTAAATTGGCTTTATTTTGGACATTTGGTGGCTTGAGGAGAAGGGCAGGATTGCTGCTAAGTTCTCCCTAATCCTAATTGAGTCCTAAGGGAGGTGACACTTAGGAAAACTCTGTTTTGGAGTTGCTCTAGGTGACAGCCAAGGGTTTTCCACTAAGGGGCAGCGAGTGGGCACCTTGTTGGAGGTGGGAGAGAAAAAAAAACTAACCAAAACGGAACCTTCTGTTGGTTTTATTTTTATTTTTTTGAAATTTAAAACCATCTGCCTAAAATTGAGAAGGGAGAGGGTGAGGATACGATGAGAAGCTGGGGCTGGAAGCTTTGAGCCATCTTTCAACAAAATAGAAGCAGAGAAGTGGTGGGTTTTCTTTGCACAAAGCATCACCTCGCTGGGAATATTTATGAGGGAGCTGAATGGCCCGAGGAGCACGTTTAGTCTCCTGGATTGTTTTCTTTTGATTTTTTTTTTTTTCCCCGTGATCACAAGCAGAAAGAAGCCGTGCTCTCTATTCCATTAGAAAACAGGCACTTGCACACTCTTTAAGCCCATCACTTCCAAGCACACACTCACACACACTCACACTAGAGGGGGGTGAAAAAAAAAAAATCAGATTAAGAAAAGGGAAAAAGCCCTGAGCTGCTGGTGCTGTTCTGATTTCTGACAAGCGTGGGAGTTTTCTCGTATCCAAGAGACGGGGACAAAGAACCCCCAGCATTTTATTTTTCCTTTTAAGACCCTCCTCCTTGGAAGAAAAGAATCACTTTGGCTCATTCTTCAGCAAGTTGGGATGCCTGGGCTGCAGCCATTTCCCATGCCACTGCCTGGGTCAACTGGGAGAGCTGGAAAAATGTCAACTATGGGGAGGGAATTCCTGGAGCTTGGAGCTTCAGTGGGGTGGGGAGAGGTCAGGAGATCCTGGCTGCTTCCCAGCAAGGGTTGGGGGGTGAGATCCAGCCTGGTCCTGCTTGATTTTTTTTTTTTTAATATTTTAAAGCAAACTTTATAAATCATCACATCACTGCCATGTCAGCAGTGACCCCACAGTGACTCCAGTGCTCAGGGTGGGTGCAATTAGGAGGAAAAACCAAAGCAATCAGGCCAATATCATCAATAAATGATAACGTTGTGAACTTCCTTTGTTCCTCCCATGTCTCTCCTGGGCTTCATTTGATACTTTGAGCCCTTCACAGGCTTCCCTCTGTGTTGCCAAGCTCCCTGTCACCCATTGCTGATGTCCCAAAGCTCCCTGTCACCCATTGCTGATGTCCCAAAAGGTTCCTCCATGCTCAGGGGAGGTTTTACCTCTTCAATGGGGAGAAGATTTCAGCTCTGGGATTTCCCATTGCAATTTGGCAACACATCCTTGTGTTTTTTTACACGTTTCTATCCCTCAAGGCTTCACTGGAGCTTTTTATAAGTGATGAATGGTAACACAAAACACCCCCCTCCTCCTCCTACCTCCTCCTCCAAACAAATCAGAGTAGGAATTGGAGTTGTGATGCTTCACGGAGATGATTTTATTACTGGGTGCAAGTAGCAGAGTGAGTGTGTGGGGAAGGGGTTGCTGCAGATTGAATGTTTCCCTGGGGGGGAAAAAAAGAGAAAAAAACATAAAGGAAAGAAAAAAACAACTATATTCATCATGGCAAAGCTCTGAAAATTAAAGTTTGTGGCGAGGTGGAAGAGGAGAATGGTGGGGGAAGGGGAGGAAGTGCTGCACAATGGGAATGGGAAGTGAATTTGGGAGAGAAGGAGAGGGAAAAGGGAAGAGAGGAGAAGGGGGAGAGGAGAGGGGACAGGGGAAAAGGAAGAGAAGAAAGAGGGGAGAGGATTGAAGAGAAGGGAGAGAGGAGGGGAAAGAGGAAAAGGAGTAGAGAAGAAGGGAGAGAGGAAAGGGAAGAGAAGAGAAGAAAGAGAGGAGAGAGAGGATAGAAGAGAAGGAGAGAAGAGAGAGGAAAAGGAGTAGAAAAGAAGGGAGAGAGATGAAGAGAGAGGAGAAGGGAGAGAGGAGAGAGGAAAGGGAAGAGAGAAGAAGAAAGAGAATAGAAGGAAAGAGGAGAGAGGAAAAGGGATAGAGAAGAAGGGAGAGAGGACAGAAGAGGAGAAGAGGAGAGGAGAGAGAGGAAAAGGAATAGAGAAGAATAGAGAGAGATGAAGGGAGAGAGGAGAGAGGAAAGGGAAGAGAGGAGAAGGGAGAGAGGAGAGAGAGAGACCCCACTGAAGAGAAATCAGGGCTGTCTCCCCAGCATTTTGCTGATCAATGCAGAGGGAAGGCTGTAGCTTGAATAAATAATTCCCCACATTTCCAATTTTAGGGTTTTTTGCTTCCTTGAAGCCTCCATGTTAGGCTGGAACTTTGCTCTTGGGCGTTGCAGAGAGTCTGGGAGATGGTTCTGGCTCTACTTCCCCCTGATCCCAGTGTGTGCCAAGGTCCCAACTCCACCTGGCCCGTTCAGACCGACTCTC
>VZTY01013988.1:1573-13363 GCA_013400935.1 Turnix velox | reverse complement strand
ATTCTTCCATGAAAAACTATCAGCTTTGTAAAATCAGTGAAAAAGTATAATTTACAATGCATTTTTACCACACATTGTATTTACATTTTCCACATTATACTCCTTTTCCTTTATTCCAACAATATTTTCCCACTTTGTTTTTCACTTTGTTAAAAAAATAAAGCAATATCTTTTGTCTGATCCTTTTTTGGAAACAAATCTCCTCTATCACATTCACCCAGTATGAAAATATCCACAGTAGAATCTCTTCTTATTTTTTCCAGTCCTGCAAAAGTCTCACTGGCATGGAGCTGGAGGAAGCCAACTGCTGCATTCCAACCCAGATAAAAGTTAATCTGGAGGAAGGAATGCCATCTGGTGAGGGAGTTTTGGTTTGGTTTGTACAGTCTTGCAATGAAGGCTGGAAATCTGAATATTGCAGAAGCTCTCAAAGGATTTTCTTTAAGTCAAAGCAAGTTTTCCACTAAATCCACTCACAGCAACTTTGGGCTTTTCTGCCTAGAAAGCAAAAGGCTATTTCTATGCAATTTCAGATTCTGGTGAGCACAGAAACACATGTTGGTATCTGTTTGTCCTTGTAAAATCAATTTTGAGAACTATTTCCTATCTGATTCCCTTCTGTCTAGGTGCCTATTGCTGTCTAAATCACAAACATTTACAGAATTCAGGAGCATTTTTTTAATGAAAAATTATATCAGTTTCAAAATTACAACTGTTGCAGGCAAAAGAATGATTTTTAGCTGCTTTCTTGCAAGAAACTAATAAGCCAAATTTTATATTAACTCTTCATATTACTCCTAAGTGTTTTTTATATTGCTGTTATATTGCAGATAAATATGCAATACTTGCTAAGCTTTAAACTAACTTGGCACAAGTTTATTTGTCAGTTTGTCTGTCCACATCTTTCTCCTTTTAATGGCCAAGTTAATTTAAATTAATGATAAAGGTTCTCACTGTTTTACATCAATTATTAGGATTTCAAGTTGCAGAGTCTGGTCCAGAAGCCAGAAATGTACTACAGCCATTAGCTAATAATCTGTAAAATAGAGACAGAATAATATAAATAACCCACAGATACCACTCCTGTTTGAGGTGTACAGTCTATGAGGACACTGAAATTGTAGCTGTATTTTTGCCCACCTGAATGGTATTTGCACAGAAAACCTGAATGTGAAGATAAAAATTGGAAGGTTAAATATATAAAATCCCAATTAGCTTTCTTGAGATTGCTTCTGATTTTTTTTTTTTCTTCATGCAAAGTAATCTGCATAGTTCAACCCTTAGTAATCAAAGAGAAGTAAAAGTGATAGCTTACTAGCAGTCAGTTACTAAATATTTCAGTATATAAAAGTCATTATTCTCTGTGAAATTAAAAATATATTTCTTAAAATTTCCTGCAGAACTGCAGTTTGGAAAAAGGCTTATTTTTTTCTAGCACACTAATCTCAACAAAAATCATTTACACATTAAGAGAAGTGCGAAATCCTGTTAACATCAATAAAAAAAAAAATCTTGATATTAAGAAGCAGTTTTGTAGCAATAAATACGTTAGGTTCCTAAGTGTAGCATCAATTCAAGCTTCAAGCATAACTCAACAAAATCACTTTAATAGCCTACTACCTTCTAATTCACATTGTATATATAAAAAAAAATATCAATCTATTCATGAAACTAACATATATGAAAAATAATAGCAAAGTGGTTCTACAGAACAGAGTTCTTAGAATAAAATTCCCTATTACTCAGCTGTGTATTATAAATGGAATATAATGAGCTTATGTGGCCTTTTAAACCAAACTGTGTGGTTTGCATTGACAGCTGATGTGTTTTCAGTTGTGAGTCAAGATTAAGTGCTCCATGTTTGTTGGCTAAAAGGCCAGCACAGCATATTTTCTCTTTCTTTTTGATATTAAACTTGGCCTAACACCTAACAGCAGAGACAATTATTGATATAGTAAAACATGCTTTTCAAAAGGCAGTGAGAATCTGTGAAAAATAGCATCTTCTTACTCCCCAAAACAACCATAAAAAGAGTTCTGATGCTGGATGCTCCATGCAGAAGATGCTCCAATGCTCTGACTTACTGATTCCTTTCACATAAAAGGTTCTGTACACGTAGCACCAAATTTCAGTACTTTGCAAACATGATATCCTGAATGTTTTTGGTGTGTTTTAGGACAGAAACAACAGAGGAAGGCACTCTAATATTTACCATTGCTGACTAATAGGCTGAAAAGAACTTGATACAGGCACAACCTACACAGAAAATAACACAGACCCTATTTTTAGGCTTTTACTTGGCACACAGAAAGAGCTATAGGGTAAGGTAAGCAAGGAGATGCACAAAGAAGTTCTTTTTTTCATCACTCCTTCTGGGCTGCTGGACTAAAAGAAGCAAAACTTGGTATAAAAGGGATGGAGAGGGAACTGACACCACGTAGCTGTTGAAAAATTTGGAAGAATCTTGCTGGAAATAGCACCTGGGAGTGTCAGTGAAACCTGTTTCCTTACAGGAGAAGAACTGGAGAGCTAGAGTGAGCATGGAGACAGGGTGAAGTGAGAAAAAGGCTGCTGCTTTGTTTCAGCATTTAGCACTTCACTACTTGCCTTTGGTGATTTTCTTCCCTTGGCTATTTTGAGTCTGTTTTTTTCCTGCAGAATTATGCAGGGTGATAAAAATAAAAATAAAAAAAAGGTTGATGTGTGATAGAAATCATTCCTTAGAACATCCTTTTCTCTACTAAGCAAAGCACCATGTCTAGTTGTGGGTGCTCAAGGAGCTAAACATCTCCACTTATTTTTAATCTATCTTTTGTTTTTTCAGTGGTTTATAGTTACTGTTGAATTGCTCCCATAGAACACATGGAGGAATAGTTATTGCTAAGAAGAATTGCACTCTGAAATCTTATTTAAAGGGTTTACCAAGACTTTTCCAGCACAGTGTGGAACACGTGTGTCAAGGAGCACTTGGTTTTTCACATGTGAAATTCCTACATCCTATACATATGGCAGTAGTGAGAAAAGGTATTGAAGTACTAGAGTTACACTAGTTAAATCAAAGAGCAAGGGCATGGGCTTGAACACAGCCCCACAGTTGCCTTTAATGTGTAGTTACAAGCATGATTTTATCTGGTGCCAGTCCTCAGCACAGCCAGAGAACAGGCTTTCTCAGTTTACCAGTGTAAGTGAAGCCCCATGGTTTGGCAGGGAAGACTGCAGTAAGAGTAAGCCCATGATATGTAAAATAGAATTTCTTCCCAAAAGAGATTTTGTAAAGCAAGATGTGAACAGTCACTGCTCCTCTGAATCCAAGCCCTTGCTACCACAAGGATCCCATTAGAGAAATCTTTTTCCCTAACCCTGCCAAGACAGAATTTTGAGTTTTTTGTTCCAGAACATGCCATTAATGCAGCCCTTCACAAGCTGTTCTTCTCAATACCCTCATTTATAGCCTGATCCTATACTAGACAACATACAGCACCCTGCTGCAGAAGCTCTGCTTCTGACCCTAAGCCAGTCCCTGCTATTCTTTGCTACTCTCTGGGCTCTTCCTTTGAAATACTGCTCCAGAAGTTAACTTCCTTGTGATTTCCATATTCTCATTAGCTTCTGGGCCAATCTTTGGCTTGAAGTGTTCTCTTCCTACCTTTCTGTGTTACCTTACAAATGAACCTACATTCAACAGTCAGATTCTCTTCCAACTTTTCCTTTCCCAGCTTCACAGAACAAGCTCTTCTAATATGGACCAGATGCCTCTCTCTCTCTCTCTGAGAGACTTAAGTCTAATCTGCAAATACCCCTACAAGGATCCCACAAGCTCTGGGAGAGCTCCCTGACAGCTGTGGGAAAGCCACACCAGCAGAATGTCCTGATAAAGTATATACAAGAGCACTAGGTAAAATGTGGAAGGCCTTTTTTAAAAAAAAAAATCTAGAAAACTTTTCTATTTTGTACTGTTGCAAGATTCTACTAAATTTTGCTTACATTTTTTTTTCTAATTAGTGTTTAAAAATGATTCAGCAAAAAAATTTCACCCTGGCCCATCCTTTATAAATGTTAAAATCTATTTCACACTCGAGTCCACTGATCCATGGGTGAACAAGGCTGGGACAATGAGTCTACAATGAGATGCAGGAGCAGGGAGAATGACAAAGGCAAGGACAAAATTTAGAAGGTTTGATGCTGTGGCTGTTGCCTGGCCTTCAGATTCTGCTCATAGACCTTCCCAAATTCTTGTGTTATGCATCTGTAGCACCTCTGTGTGCAGATACTTTGTGCAGATGCTCCTGCCAAGCCTAATTTGCAACTTGCCTGTTCATGCTGGTAGGTTTTGCATAGGCATCATCTAGGGCATGAAGAAAAAGCACAGGTCACTGCATGCATGTGTGCAAGTGATCCTTTTTATAATCTAGCTTATTTAAATTAGACCCAATTTAACCCTACTAAAATAGACCTCATTTAACCATAATTAATCACATAGCTATACATCTAACAGTAATGAAAAGCTTTTTCCAAGAGACAGACAAAGATCTACTCCCTACCCAGCAACGGGCCATGTCCCAGACTGTGCAGATATGTTAAAAAAAAAAAGAGTTAAAATGAATTTCACTACAACAGGGCTGAGAAACCTGCCAGGGAGACAGCTGCAAGTNAGGCTGGGACAATGAGTCTACAATGAGATGCAGGAGCAGGGAGAATGACAAAGGCAAGGACAAAATTTAGAAGGTTTGATGCTGTGGCTGTTGCCTGGCCTTCAGATTCTGCTCATAGACCTTCCCAAATTCTTGTGTTGTGCATCTGTAGCACCTCTGTGTGCAGATACTTTGTGCAGATGCTCCTGCCAAGCCTAATTTGCAACTTGCCTGTTCATGCTGGTAGGTTTTGCATAGGCATCATCTAGGGCATGAAGAAAAAGCACAGGTCACTGCATGCATGTGTGCAAGTGATCCTTTTTATAATCTAGCTTATTTAAATTAGACCCAATTTAACCCTACTAAAATAGACCTCATTTAACCATAATTAATCACATAGCTATACATCTAACAGTAATGAAAAGCTTTTTCCAAGAGACAAAGATCTACTCCCTACCCAGCAATGGGCCATGTCCCAGACTGCGCAGATATCTTAAAAAAAAAAAGAGTTAAAATGAATTTCACTACAACAGGGCTGAGAAACCTGCCAGGGAGACAGCTGCAAGTTCCCATGCCACAGCTGGAAAAAAGGATATTGCTCAACTCACTGCTAAGGACCTGTTTCTGCCAAGTGTGCTGTGAATAAGGATGCAATTCTGGCTCACTAGCTAGATAAGATGAAATAAAAATGAGGAAGAGAGAAGCCTAAGGAACTGGAGAAAGCAAATCTAGCTGCCTCACTTACACTGCAACAGCAAATATTCATGGTTTTGTGGCATGGGGCTAAATTATAGGACCAGTATTTATTTGCCCCAGGTAAATGTACTAAAGTCATGCAAGGGAACAGCTTTTACATGGGTTTAAAATATTGCATTTTTCCTAGTACAGTATTAAAAAAATAATAAAAAAAAAAAAGCTTCTTTAAAAAATAATATTGAAAATATATTTCAGTTAAGGTAAAAAGGACTAAATATAAAATTTCAATGTACTATTTAAACATAACTGTGCTATAAAAGGCAGGTGAAATCGATTGGTTCTTTTGACATTCAATAAGGGCACATTTAACCCTAGTGGAGAAGGATGTGCCATGATACCCACATGGTGGTTTAGGAGAGAAGCTCATGCATTTCTGCATAGAAAAAAATGACATCTAGAGGGATTTTGTGACAGTTCATGTCCTTGTGATGCATGGTGGGTGTTGCAGGTAAGGATACAGCATCCAATTCAGCACAAATAATATATCTGTGCTTTTTAAAGATATAGAATCCTTTGCTTCTGAACAGAAATGCTCTGCTTCTGAAATACAAATTCTATTTTCCTTTTTTTTTTGGCTGGTGATCAGAACAGGTTGAAAACAAAAATCTGTATTGATTTGCATCAGCTCCCCAAATGTCTTTGAGCTGCACATCAGGAAAATCTAAAATGAGATAAAGAAAACATGCTTGCAGCTCTGACCACGAAGGGAATGGCAGGTTAGATGATGAGCTACAACGTGCCTGGATTTCAACACAAACTGACCATTTGGAAATCAGAAGAGTTTTTTTTAAGAACAGGACTCTACAAGTCTTTGAAAACATTTGCTTTTTGCAACATGCACCCAAACATAGCTTGATAATCATTTGTTTGTGCATGAAAAAGCCCTAAAAAATGTGGATATTTATTTTTATAGAGCAATGAAATGATCATCCATCCAAGTTTTCAAGTGTGGGGGGGGAAGCACCTCATATATGGTATGACTGAACAGTAGATGGCTGTATTAATGCACCTATCAGCTAACTGCAGGTTGCAGAGATCTGATATTTCAATGCCATTCTTTAAATATCACTGTAAGAGATCCCATAATAATAATAATAATCATAATAAAAAAAGTACCAAATCGTGCTTCAGCAGCTAGAGAGATTGCATCATGGTTTTTTTGGCAGTGACTCAGTCAGCCTAGTCCACACTGGCAGCATTATTCAATATTAAAAGGATAAAAATGGCAGCAAAAACTGGTCAGCAGCTTCTCTTCATCTGGCCTTTTCCCACGTAGATAGAAAACAAAACCCAAAACAGACAGAAAGCTGCAATGGGAGCAGGACAAAGCCCTGGCCCTTGCATTGCTCTGATGAAAGTAAACTAGATTGTTTTCCTTGGATAAGCACATCACAATCCCAAAAATGAAAGATAAGTGCATTAAAACCTCCAAACAATGATCTTGGCTAGAAGCTACAGGGCTGGTATGGGACAGTGGCCTTGTCAGCAACACATCTTGTTCATTCTTGGGTCATCTTCAGTCAGCATGAGGATGCACTGGCATCACTGGAGCTTTGGCTGGAGGACATGTGAGAGTCCAGATTCTCATTGCATTTCTCCAGGTCGTGGAAATATGGGTGAGAGAGGGCAACGTAGGCAGATATTCTCTTGGCAGGATTGAATTCCAAGCATTTCTGTAAGTAGAAAAAGAGGTTGGTTTTAACTAAAACATACAATTAAAAGTGCTAACATTGCATATATATATATTAATCATAGAATCATAGAATAGTTTGGGTTGGAAGGGACCTTAAAGATCATCGAGTTCCACCCCCCCTGCCATAGGCAGGGACACCTCCCACTAGACCAGGCTGCTCAGTGGCCTGTCCAGCCTAGTCTTGAACACCTCCAGAGAGGGGGCATCCACAACCTCCCCGGGCAACCTGTTCCAGTATTTCACCACCCTCACTGTAAAGAATTTCTTTCTTATGTCTTGTCTAAATCTATCCCCAGCTAATTTATATCCATTGTTTCTAGTCCTCCCATCCGATATTATGTTAAAAATTCCTTCCCCTGCCTTTCTGTAGGACCAGAAGAGTTTCAGTAGGTGCTGCACCATAAGATGATCATCCCTATGAAAACAAGCTGTGCATTCTCAAAGCCAGTAAAACACTAGAAGTTAGAAAATTCAAGTATTTGTGAATTACAAAATCCCACAATTCAGGTGTTCCTGAATTCATGTCCACAGAACATCTGTCTCAGAGACTGCAGGGAGAAGCTCACAAAAACAGCTTATGAATCCCCTAAGCCTTCAGTGCAGGACTGGTGTTTAGAACATACCTATAAAAATGATGGAAATAGAACCATAGAATAGTTTGGGTTGGAAGAGACCTTAAAGATCTAGTTCCATAGGCAGGGACACCTCCCACTACATCAACCTGCTCAGTGCCTTGTCCAGCCTGGCCTTAAACAATTCAATTCGGTGTTAGAGCAGCACAACTTTTAATTTTTTAAATTTTTTTGTGCTCAATCCTGCCATTTATAAGAGGCAAAAATTGGTGAATTCCAAAAATCTCAAATTTTGGGCATTCAGAAGAAGGTGTGCAGATGCAATGTGCCTCTGGAGCCTGCTTTTGGCTTTATTTCACTGTGCCATGAAAATGATTGATCAGATTTTTGTACTCAGGCTTATACCGTAAGTATTTTTGAATCAGTAGCACAACAGTGGTCAGGAATTAGGATCTGAAGACAGATCAGACAGGCATCCCCTCCTGTCACTGTTTTCAGATCTGAGACCTCTCAAGCCAAAGGTGGTGTCTTTGTGCTGATGTTTCACAGATTTCAATGATTTTGTCTATCTAGTTTAAAAGCACCATTAAATGAAAATGTTTCTTTGGAACTATCAGTTCTATAGGTTGTAGAACACCAAACAAACTTACAAGAAGCAAGTCTTTGCCCAGTTCATCAATATCTGGTACAAAATTTTCAACAGGTTGTGCAGGTCTGGAAGAGAAAGCATTTCTTGGAAGGGCAACATCATGAGGCCAGTCTTCCTCTTCTGGGATCCCAATTACACTGTGAAAAAAAATCATAACATTAAATCTAAAATTTATGCAGCTTCCTGATTATAATAAGTGGCAGTTTATGGCTGTTGTTTAAATTAATTTATTTTAATTAAAGAATAGTGCATTGATCTCTGTGAGGTTGATTGATTTTATGTGGTTGGGAGAAATCATTCCCTGGCCAGCACAATTTTCTTGCCTAAATCTCCATTTTCTGAGTCTTTTTTTGTTGAAAGAGAGCTGAGTGCTTTGGGAAAAAAGTTGCTCAGCTCTTGATTGGATGGTGCAACATGTGTCACTCCAGGATGATTAAAAGCAGCAAGTTTCAAAGGGGAATTGCATGCAAGGATCTTTAGCCACAAGAATAGGGACTGGGAGAAGAGTGTGGGTCAAGATGAGGGTAAGGCAATAAAAGGGATGTTTCATAATGCTTCAAAGCTACTGGTTGCCTGAATTTAAGCTATTTATTTACTTCACAATACAGGAATGGCACAGGATGTGAGTATTTTTATGTTTCTACTTTCAACTGTGTTTTGTTTTTCATTACCCTTCAATAGAAGATTTAAATTTACTTATAGAATCATAGAATCATAGAATAGTTTGGGTTGGAAGGGACCTTAAAGATCATCGAGTTAGATACAGATATATTTATATCTATTTAATCATCATAACAAAGTTAAAAACCCCAACAAAATAACAGGCAAATCTCCCCACCTCATTAATTTCATGTTTTAAATTGATGCTAATATTTACAGGAATGGTAATTCTGGAAAAAGACTTGTCAGATTTTAGGGAAAATTATTTTTTTTTACAGTCTGGGAATGCTGAATGAAGAAAGAACACCCAAAAAAACTTTCATTCAATACTTGGGACTGCACAAAGAGCAAAGCCACTAGGGAGCAGCATTGACCTTCTTATTGAGGTTGGTAGGAAGACTGGATGAGGATAGAAATCCTAGGTTGCCTCAGTGAAATTAGTGGAGTACCACATCTACCTATATGGATTTTAGATTGTAAAATTGTTTAACTAAAACACCTCCAAAAATGACTAAGTTCTTAAAAAATCAGCATGGATAGGAAGTTAAAATAATTAACAGGATAATTTAGTTATACTCTATCAGAAGATAACAGAGGTCTTGGGGAAGTTAAACCTGTATAAAAAAATTGAATTTTACTTGGATTTTCCTTCTGTCACCACAGGTACTGTAGATCTATAGAGCAACTCCCTTGGCTATGATGGTTAAAACCATGTGATGAGCTGTTTAAAGATCAGCTCTGGTATTAAATATAATACAAATAGCAGCACAGAAACATAGAGGAGTTAAATATTTTAAAGAACAGTGATGTTTAACCTGCCATTCAGTTGTGTTTGGTTAGCCACATGAGCCTTTTTTTAACATTTGCATGGGAGAGGATGAACATGGCAGAATAAGCACAAGGTAAAGCCAACAAAACAAAACAAGGAGACAGGTAGAGTGGACCTGAGGAGAAAGATGAGTTANGGTAAAGCCAACAAAACAAAACAAGGAGGCAGCTTTTCAGACAGGTAGAGTGGATCTGAGGAGAAAGATGAGATATTTTTTAGTTACATACTGAATTAATACTCAAAACTCTTAATAATGAATGCCTGAGATGTCCTCATCCTGGTCTGCACTATAATTTCAGGGACTAAGTTTGGGAGTGTATTGGATGGATTTCACCTCCTGTCAAAGGTTCAAGACTGGTCTTGAGAAGCATCAAGTGGGAGGCAAGTCTGCCCAAACCATTGTAGAGTTTATCCTAAAATCTATGAGGATATCCCACCTGCTGGTGGTGTTCTAGAAAAGCAAGGAACTGTTTTGGGATTTACCTTCAAACTTGGTGGAATTTTACCTGCTGCAAATGAAGGCACATGTATGTAAAGCAAAGGTAAAAATCCCAGCCTCATTAGCTGAAAGAATTCATCAGAAAATCCCCCCAAAACTACTTTTGCTCCAAATTTGCCTGGAGAATGAGTCACTACTACTGGAGAAAGAAACAATTCTCCTACAAGAAGTGCTGTGCCTAACTGCAGGGGGTTCTCCAGCTGTGAAAAGACAAAATAAATAATATTTAGCCTTAAATCCATCCTCCCCAAAATCTAAGAAAGAAATTTTTGCATTATTTGAGGAATCCTACTTGAAAGAAGAAAAAACAAACTCTCTCTAAGTTGATTTTCTTCTAAAATGAGCTGAGTATTTTCTCTTAATGAATTCTTTTCTTCATGGCCCCTAGGGATGGCACCTGCCCTGTTGGAGGCTGCCATTAGCAGCTAGACATTTAATTCTAGCCCAAATAATCTCCTTCTTAAATGTCCTAAACAGATCAAAATCCTTAAAAAAAAAATCAGATATGCCATTTTTCATTACAAAATAAGCATCAAAATTACAAAGTATGTAGTAAAAATGTCTTCATTTTTAAAAAGCAGAATATTGTGGAATTAAAGGAGGAGGAGCTTTGGCAGAAGAAGCAAAACTAAACTTTAAGGAGTGATTTTTTTTTCTGCACTGGGGAGGAAGAGCTATTTCAGCACATGACAAATTGACCATGCAAGTGAGTCACACACACTTGGTGTGGTGCTCAGGAAAGGGAAGTCAACGGTTTGAAATCATGACCTGCAATTTAGGAACCTCATATTAAATAATGAAAGTGCTTAGAAACCTCTCTGTTATGATTTGAGAACTGGAAACAATGGAATGTCCTAAACCTTTATTATTTGCTGTTTCAGATATTTTTCCCTAGAAATTTTTACTATCTTCTCTTTGGAATATCTTCATGAGACTCCTCTCTCTGTGTCTTTCTCTTTTCCTATTTCTTATTTAATCCAGATCCTGGAATCCTCTCCAAATGAAAAGGAAAGACAGAGATGGAGAGGCAAATGGGTGTTGATTCTCTAGAGTGGGATTTCCTAACTACATGAAACACACATCAGAACTTAAATTTACAAATTCAGAAAGTGCTTTTACAAGCAAAAGTGACATCATCCTACTTAATGATAATATCAGGAATTTAAATAATTTGTTTGTTTTAACAAAGAACAGGTTTTGGAAGACAATTATTCTACCTCAGAGGGTTTAAGGTCTCCCCACCTCCTCAAAATATTTGATATATATGAAGAAGAAAAACTTGTAGAACTATAAAATGGTTCTAAAACTAAGCCAATTAGTTCATCTCTGATAAAAGTAAATGTTAAAATGGTGATATTCCTTCTGCTCTCACAGTTATTTTCCTAACCAAAATACAGGCTCTTGATCATTCTAACAGGCTGTACAGAGTATTTTGAAAGCAAGAATATTTTCTTATGTACAGAAGTCTCTCCTGTAAAAAAAAGCTGTTAGTAATAATAAT
>VZTY01013987.1:220178-261228 GCA_013400935.1 Turnix velox | reverse complement strand
ATTCTATGATTCTATGATCCAGGCATGCCCACCAAATCCAGTTCCTTTGGGCTGGTAGTGAATTTGTTCTTGCATAAGAAATATCCAGGACTGTGTTTTGTTGAGAAATTCAGAAAAAAATGTGAATCAAATCATCAACACATCTTTTCCAGTTCCAGCGAAATTTACCTCCTACATAACATTTCCAATATAGAAAGTATTTCAAGAGGAAAATCTCACATGGATTAATGTTTATTGGTTGCCAAGGCAATAGTTTGGAGACCTTTCTAGCACAAAACAGATCATATTATAAGCAGAAGTAGATTAATATGAGGAGAGAATTTATCGGCTTCGGGGAAAACAATGTTGTGAGTGTTCGTTATAGCTTTTAGAAATTAATTTTGCTTTTATGATTTTTCCATTCATTGGTGTACTTTTATACTGTTATTGGTATGACAGGATAAATTAAATCTCTCCATGAAGAGTGGATGACACCATAAAATCCAAAGTGTGTTTAGTGGAAAACCTGACAGTCCATTTAACAAGCCAGCCCTAAGGTAGGCAGGGAACTGAGACTCTCTAAGTTAAGTGGTTATGGCACAATCATATTGTGGCTCTGTGGAAGTCATAGGAAAAAGAAACAATCACATCAGTCTTGGATTATCCATTTTTTTAATGGTGAGAAACTAAAAAAGCAAAAAAAAAAGAGTATTATTTGATTTTATTTTTGAGGAGTAAAAAGAAGGAGCTTTTGCAGATGCTACTGAGACTGACAGTTGATAAAAAGTTGCTGAGACCCAAAGAAAGAAACACTGAGGATTTCCACATTTATTTGCTTTCAGAAAATAATGTTTTTAATTACTTTTTTTGAAATTATAAGAGAAGTACCACTGCACTGGACTTTTCCAAGCCAAACATGACTGTAAATCTAAGCAAAAGAAGACATTTGGAATAACATTCACTCTGTATCATTTCAAGCCTAGCAACAGATTATAAGGGCATGACAGATAGGAATGGAACTGAATCCTACACACTACAAGTCCCAGATTATGTTTGTACCAGCATTCCCTCCCTTATTATTCTGCCATCATGATCCAGCCCATTGTAATGCAAGAAAAGAAGTTATCATGAGATGAACCTGCCCAAGTACTTGCTAGGGTTTTTTTTTTCCTGCCATTTTACATCTACAGCTCTCTTTAAAGTTCTTCCAAGCAAACCAGAACAAAGTGATAATGACTTTTTAGATTTTTTGATTGACTGATTTCAAATTATATTCAGTTTTATCTGTACCCTTTGATATTTCTAAAGCAGCTCTGAACCTCAGTTTTTGAAGAATAGCTACTCAGCTGAAGTGTTGGATGTTTAACACCTTTGAAAGTACCATCTTTTAAGAGAGACAAGCCTATTCAAAATAATATTGCTCATTCATCCTTTAAAAGTTATATGTCCATTTCATCTCTGCCCCACATAAAATCAGGTTCATAGTTCATAGATCACTTTTAATCAGATGTCACGGTATTCTCTGTACTTTCCTGTGTATATGTGCATGTGTATATTCTAATATTCATATTGTTAGGTAAGATAAAAATATTGCAACTGTTTTATATTATAGTGTCTCCTGGATACTAGAGAGAGAGAGAAAAAGACAGAAGCAAATCAGTTAGCACAGTAATCTTCACTGTCCTGAAATTGTGAATACCATACCAGTTTTCTGGTGTTTATCTTGCACTAGACCAGAGGGACTACTTTTCTCTCTTGTCGTGAGATTCTGTTTGCATCTTAAAAAAATTCTGGTTTGTCATCTTGACTATTTACTTGAGAGACTTTCAGATGAGATCATCTTAATATCTTTATCAGAGAAATCTGGCAAGACATTTATGTTATCCAACATTTTCCAATTATGGGTTGGTCACCTATCCCTCAAGTTGCAATTATGTCATAAAAGCAGTTGTTTGTTTTCTCTTGCTGATGATGTCCCAATTGAATTTGGCACATTTTCACTTAGGATGTGGTTGGTTATTTCTATTTCCATTGCTGATTTGTCTCAGGTTCATATTGGGTCAAGCAGAAGACAGGGGTTCAGTGGCACAGGTATGTACTGAAGTGCACTGCCTAACCCAGATGTCACCTATTTAATCATCCTGCCTTTCTTAGAGGAGCTTTCCAGCAAGTCTGACTATTATGGATTTGTGACTATTTGCTTGTTTGCTGGACAAACAAGTTGAGCATGAAGGTCACAGGGATTCCAGACAGGGCTGCCAGAAGAAATTTGCCTCTTACAGAGGTGATAGTAAATCCTGAATATGCAGTCAACAGCATATAGAATCATAGAATTATAGAATAGTTGGGGTTGGAAGGGACCTTAAAGATCATCAAGTTCTAACCCCCCTGTCATAGGTCGGGACACCTCACACTACATCAGGCTTCTCAGTGCCATGTCCAGCCTGGCCTTAAACACCTCCAGAGAGGGGGCATCCACAACCTCTCTGGGCAACCTGTTCCAGTGTTTCACCACCCTCACTGGAAAGAATTGCTTTCTTATGTCGAGTCTGAATCTACCCCCTTCCAATTTACATCCATTACATCCATTATTTCTGGTCCTCCCATCACATATCATACTAAAAAGTCCTACCCCAGCCTTTCTGTAGGACCCCTTCAGGTATTGATGTTACTCTGAGGTCCCCCCTGAGCCTTCTCTTTTCCAGGCTGAACAACCCCAACTCCTTCAGCCTGTCGTCATAAGACAGTTGCTCCAGCCCTTTGATCATCTTCATGGCCCTCCTTTGGACCTGCTCAATGTCCTTCTTGTGTTGAGGGCTCCAAATCAAGACCATGGTTGCTGATTTCAGGGACAGATAGGAAAAGAAATTTGATGATGTGCCAACATGTATAGAGGCATCCGTCTTCCTGCATGAGTGGTAGAAAATGACCCTAGATGTTAGTCTCTGTGCTTGGTAGGAAATTTGTACAGGTATGCTGTGACACTCAGTGAGCCAAAGCTTACTATTTTCTGTGGTCACAAAACTCCCAAGTATGGCATCACACCAGCTCCATTCAACACATCACAAAATGTGCTAAAAGATCAGCTGTGAGCTTGCAAAGGTGGCTCCTGCGCTTGTCAGGATGCTTTTACCACACAGATTGTTCCAGAATAAGGAGCTCTGTCTACTGTAGGGAAGCACTAGGGAAAATACTAGCAGACATATTAGGCTTGGAGTTCTGCAAATCATTCCAGTCATTCACACAGTATCTCTTGGCGTGGTCTGATGAAGTAAGTGTTGACTAATGGTCAGGGGTAGTCATTCCTGTCAACTGACATTGATCATCCCATCTATGTGAGGCAGAAATAAATGCAGCAAGAAGCAGAACTGGTAACTGGTGCTCTGTATTAATAGTTATAAGTCTAAAATATTCCTATGAGTGTGAATATAGTTTCTCTGAAATTAAAAAAAAAAAAAAGTAGAAAGGAACAGTGTAAACCTTGGGAACATGGCCCTGTGCTTTAAAATTCAAAATTAAGTGAATCCAGAGATTGATAGTAATTCCTTCTCCGTGCCCCTATTAGAAGTTTGTGCAAAAGTATAGGCTTGACAATGTGACTTCTCCATAAAGTTTAAAGCAGTACTGTCACAGAAGTGGAGTGCAAGGCTTCAGACCAGGTTTCAGGAAGAGGAGTTCGGTCTCAAACCATGATTTATACTTCCAAAATCAAATTAAACTTCTTCATGCTTCAACTGCTACACGGAGTTGGTGCTACCAACTCATCTTTGAACTGTGTCTGGAGGCTGAAGGATGAAAAATATTATTAATAGTGAAAGATAACCATGGACATAAAAGAGAATTTGTCTTCAGTAACTTTGGACAGAGATGCAATTAGTCTGATATGTGGCTTCAGTTTTCCACGTAGTTTTGTGACCTGGGAGAACATTAAATTACAGAAAAGTGACAGTATTGAGAATGAAAATAATTTGCAGTAGTGAGAAATTAACCTCTCCACCACATTAGATAACATGCCCATGACCCAATTGCTGATTATGTCATATCTAGAAGAGGAAGAGTCAAAATGAGAAATCCTGGGAAGTTATGCCTCTCTACTGAAACAAGAAGGGTTGCGGCCACTTTAACAGAACAAAGTTTGGTTTTGTGATTTTTCTTCTGAAAAGTGATGAAATTTGGGTTTATCCTGCACAACACTTTGTGGCCACTCACTTACATGAGCACACATTTATTTTTCATAAATGCATTGGTATTTAACAGCAACAGCTCATTGTTCTTGCAGGCTTAGGATTAAAGCAAGATATCAAGATGAGAGACTTTTTTTTGTTAAAACTAAAGTGTAGTCAAGACTTTGGCAATACACTTTTTCAAATCTGCAGTAGTGAATAAGGCCTATTAAGAAATAAAAACATAAAGGTTTTGTTTGATTTTTTTTTTTACAATACTATACATTTTAGAACATTATTACTATAACCTGTGGTTTATGGTTGAGCACAGCGAAGAAGCCACCTTTTTATCTCTGGCATATTGACCTGGATTTCTGGTTTGAGTTCATATTCAAGTTTGTATTGAAAATCAAAACTCAAATAAGAAAATAAACCAAGAAAATCAGTTATAAAGTTCTTACACTAAGTCCCTGTTTCAAGAGATTTCTGCTCATCATTCTTTATAATTCAGTGTGATATTGTATCCCATCACTAGCAGCTTAATTTATTTCTTTCACCATCTGTTCTTTTTTTTTTTCCTTCTCTCATGCCAAAAAATCAATAACGCTCAATGAGAAAAACAAAGCTGTTCCATAATTCGACTGCACTGGTTTGATGCTGTTGTTATTCAGAATATATTGGCCTATTTGTTACACTGGTTTTGTTGGGCTAACCAACCCTTTTGTTTTTTAAACCTGTAAAATTTGAAATAGTAAATACTGGGTGTGAGCTGTTAGTGCCAAGCCGTTATTTTATGAGATGTATTATCAGGCCAGTTGGGTTTTAATTATAGGCAACAGCTAAAGCCTACTAGTAATTGTGGATAACCTTGTCATAGCTCTATCCAGATCATTCCTGAACCACTTGCACAAGTGCTGACCACTAGTTAAAGCACTTCCCATGCCAAGCCACATTAATCTAGTGGTATCTTCACACGTCCTTGAATGGCCAAAATAATTACATAAGTTTTGTGAGCTCCTAGAATGACTGTGCTTTCTTTCATTAGCACATTCCGTCCCTGTGTGGAGGTACAAATAGACATGAGTCTTCAGAATGCAAAGTTTCAGATCCAAAACAGGATCCTGAAGACAGGACCATATTAAAATGAGCATCAGTAGTGCAGGAGTTCTATTGGAAGGGCTGAAGCAGAGAAATGGTAGACAAGGTGATGTCCATCTATCTATGATACAATCACATAGAGGGCTTCATGCCACACACTGCAAAAAAACAGTGGTAAATGAGAGGGTTTAGTATCCTCACACTAGAACTTTGAAAGTATGGTCTTTTTTTCTGGCCTAAATGGAAAAAAATCTGGACATTGGGATTTTGGGGTTTTAGCCATTGAAGTGCCATTTTCCAAAAAGCAATGTAGTATTTAGGGTGAGTTTGACCTTAGATTTGTAAGACCAGCTATTCTATAATCTTACCTTTATTTCTTCTTCTGTGTTTCTTCTTCTATTTGGTGCTGTCACCAAATTTCACCTAATTTTCAGTGGAGTAGTTCTCAATGACATGCAAATGATGGAGCATATGATCAGCCAAAAAATGCTATGGCAAAACTCTCAGGGTTTTTCACAGATTATACTCATGCTTTTCTATATAAGGAACAAAAGATAATAAAATGTATTTTACTATGGAAAAATATAGCTAACTACAGAATTACTTTCCACATGCACTTCTTATTTAATACATTTTTTTCCTCTACTAAGTACTATTACTGTAATACCAGGAATTATGTTGGATTTCAGGTTCATATCCCAACTGTACAATTCAGGATGTGCTTCAGACCTGTTTATTCAAATAATTTTATTCAGACTGTGGCTAAAACAAACAGAGAAGCAATTTGAAGAAACTTGACGCAGTTTTTTCTGAAAGTCTAGTAGACATAATGATTAATATTTCCAGGAAGGCTGATGATTAGACAAAATAATGGTATAGAGAAGAGCTTTCAAAAGAAAAGGATGGAAAAGAGCTCTTATTGAAAATTGCTGGTAACCCAAACCACCTGAAAAAATACATTATTTGCAGTACAAGTCCTTAAAGTTAAAACAGAAGTGAAAATAATAAAATTATTAAATTAAGGATAATTGAGAGATAAAATAATGTGATTGATAAGTGGCAATAGCATGCCTGCTATTTTTCCTCTCCTATTTCAAACAGAGCACGATATTCATTATGGATTCACTCAAACAGATGTGATGAAAGACAAAAAACTAGCAGGGAAAATATATCATGGCTTTACTCAGTTATCATTAAAAGATGTAGCTCTTTGTCAGCACTGGGAGTGCTTGCATTCTGCACCTAAAAACATCCTCATGCTAACAGTGCTGTTTTCTCTTGAAGTCTCATTTATCTTCCTACACAGGTCATTAAAGTTTGAACCTGCTTGCTTGAAGTTGTGTCTATGGTTGCCACTTTCTCTGTATCCACCCCCACAGTGTTCTTGTTGCTCCTGTGATCTCTTTATTTCAACTGCAGCAGCAAAAAAAAGAACTGAAGGTTTAGCTGATAGAAAAGTGAGGAAAGATTTTGTTTTCATGTTGTCTGAGTTTCTAATTCTAACAAGTTGCAATAGTTTTCTCCAAACTACAAAATCTCACTTGTAGTGGGGCTTGCTAAGTCTTAGTGTCTATTTGCAGTTGTAGAATGTGTAGCATACACACTCATTAGCTTGGATATTTTTGCTTGCTTTGCTAGCTCACTAATTCTGGTTTAGGTACCAATGTGCCATGACATAAAGCCTTAATTCAAACTCCTGGTAATGCCTTCCTGCTTGAGGAAAGAATTTTACCATTTAGACTGCTCCTGAAGTGGTGGGAAGTATCCAAGAAGATATTAATGTCTGTATGAAAACTACATTATCTGTTTAAAAAAAAAAAAAAGATTACTGCATGGGAAACTGGATATCAGAGATGGATCCTAAGTGATGTGTCAGCTGCTATAGAACAACCAAGTGATTTAGATTGGAAGGAACTTCTGAAGGTCATCAAGTCCAAACCCTGCACCAAACCAACCTGACTAAATCAGGTTGCTCAGGGCTTTGTCTAGGCAACCTTTGAATAGTTTCAAGTTGGAAATTCTGTAATCCCTCTAGATCTCTGGACTAGTGTTTGACCATCCTCTTGCTGATGAAATTTGTCATGATTTCTAATCCAAATTTTATCTGTTGCCTCTTCTTGTCACTGAGCACGTCTTTTCTGTCTCCTCCCATTAGGCAGTTGAAGTCAGCAGGAAAATGATGTGTGAGCAACCAGTGTGAGTTTTTAGTGATGAATATTGTAAGATATGCTATCTTAAGATATTCCTAAAGATTCTAGGTGCTCAGACGGTACAGAAAATGCCAGCCCAATTTCTGACTGGCATAGAGTAATATATATTTTGTACTGGTGTACTGGCCTGTGGCTGATGTACAGACTAAATTTCTTGACTTAAAAGAAGGCAGCATTTAATTTAAAAAATAATTTTAGATTATTATTTTTAATCTAAATGTAACTAGATTCCTTGTAAAAATTGAGGTACTTGAACTTTTTGCTTAATCATCCTGTGTTTTGATACCACCCAGTGTGTATTTTCATTTCATGGTTTTTACTGCTATTGTATTACTACAAATATTTTGCACATGATTGTTCCAAATGATTGGAACATATTTGCTACATATATTCCACCTCTGTTTCATATATACCATATATATGAAATTTTATTATTCTAGCAGCTACTGGGGCTGCATCTGGCTTCTGTGTAACATCACCTCTTCCAATATCCAAATTGAATGGAGTGAAATCAACATTTCCTCAGTTTCTTTATCTTCTCATACCTCATACCTCACTGTCTACAGTATGATTTTTGATACCAAAGCATGAATAATAGGGTGAATGGTAAGGCTATTCTAGTTAGTATGGCTTGGATGGTGGAGTTTAATTCTTAGATTTTTCTCTTTTATTGCACTGCTTAGTTATGTAAAATGAAAATAAATCTCATTAATATAGAGACAAGTTTGTTTCTCCCTCCAGCTCAGAATGGTAGAGATGCTGAAGGAAGGCAGCTGGTGTAGGAAGACACTCTAGTAAGTCAGGAAAATGAGGAAGAACATCTGCAGGAGAAAGAATATTTGATTTTAACAAGGCAGACATAGCAGTGTCATCTCCTCTTAGTCAAATGCCTTCAGAATAATTCAAGAACATTACTATATGTTGTGCACTTTAGAAAAGTATGTGGGAGTAATTCAGAGGAATCTGAACAGGCAACTGAGTTTTCTCCTCTCCTCCACATAACTGCTTATTAATTAGAAGTTAGTGGAATAGTCAAAGATGCAGAGCAAAATCCAGCTTCTGTGGCACATATCTTTAAATGTGGTGAAGAGGAGCTTAGGTGTGCCTTATTAGAGCTCTAAAAATACTGCATGCTTGAAGCATTCCAAGATCTTGTGTCCAAGATTGGCTTTTTGTGACCACAGTCAGCACACATCATGTATAGTCAGACTTTATTTCCTCCTGCCCTCACTTGATATCCTTTGTTTGAGAGCCCAGCTAAGAATGCTTGCCTTTTCTGGGACCACAGTAACATTTTGTTTTGGTAAGAGAACTTTAACTTTCTAGCAGTTTGCCTGTTATATCATTTATTTATTGAAATTTCATTTTTATTATGTAAAACAGTTGAACTGTGAAGATTCCTAGTTTCTGCAGCAGTCCTAATAATGAAGTTAGACAATGCTCTGTTCTGTTTTCCAGAAAAGTCACATATTTTATTTTGATCAGATCATCTACTTCCCAGTTTTTGTCACACCCATAGGACTTACTCCTAATAGTTACTTGAGAAAACCAAACAGGACCATTTATTTGTTTGGTTTTTAAAATTAGTTTGCTAGAGCAGTACTTCTTGGGAGGTTCTCCAAGATAGGAGTCAGGTTGATGTAATACAGCTTGGTTATGTCTGTCCTGTGTGAAATAGCTGAGTTTTAAGCTGGGACAATAGGGACTTTTGAGAAACAGATGTTTTTCAAAGGTATTTTAAAGGAGAACTGAACCATGATTCTGAGAGTTACTCAGCCTGGACAAGAGAAGGTGCAGGGGGGACCTCATAGTAACTTTTCTGTACCTGAAGGAGGCTGGAGTAGGACTTGGAGTAATGGATGTAAATTGGAAGAGGGGAGATTTCTGTGCTGAAGATAAGAAAGAAGTTCTTTACTGTGAGGGTGGTGAGACACTGGAAGAGGTTGCCCCTCTGGGCTGTGAATGCCCCCTCCCTGGAGGTGTTTAAGGCCAGGCTGGATGAGGCACTGAGCAGCCTGATCTAGTGGGAGGTGTCCCAGCCCATGGCAGGGGGGTTGGAACTAGATGATCTTTTAAGGTCCCTTCCAACCCAAACCATTCTATGATTCTATGTTTAAAGTAACTGTATAAGAACCAATACTCTTTTCTCTTTTTCACCTAGCACTGAACCTTATTAAATACTGCAGGCTTTAAAAAAGTCTCTTATATCAGCCTGCTTTTTGTTGCAAGGTCGCTGTTTAATTGTCATCAGAACTAGAATCCATGGAAGAAAACAGTGGTAGCATCTTGAATAAATCTGTTTCTTCAAAACATCTCTTTTTAACTGTTGCTATGAGCCACAGTTCTTCCTCACTGCTAGAGTCTGTCTGGAGCCTGAGCTGTCAAAGGAATTTAAGACTGGTTGAGCCTGCTCTTCCCTCTATACCTCTGTGTGTGGGAGTCAGGAGAGGGTGAGATCATTCAGTGCACAGCAGAACCCCAACAAAGACTCTTGACTTACAGGGTCTGAACTCAGATTTGTGGGTCTAACACACACACCAGAGTGAAACTGCCAGGAACAGCCCCTTCTCAGCTGTGCTTTTGCTAAGTAATTCGTCCTTTGCTATCTCTAAGGTAACTGGAATCTTTATGCATTTTATCTCTCAGGATATGAAATGTATCAGATAATAGTTAAGTTAGAACAATAGGAGATGAGATGCTGTGTCAGCATGTGGGCTGCAAATGTAACAAAAGAGTCTTCTTAAATCCAGTACGTTCTGAAAATACAAAGTTAGTGGCAGTGTTCAGTCATGCAGTAACAGGCCATAAAAGGAAAATTAGTTACTCTTAACTCTGCAGATCTTTGAGGTCTTGTTTCTTAAATAGCCATAATGTATTACAGTGATAGTAAAGATTTTTGTTTTGCTTTTTTTCACCCTGAACTCAGAAAGTACCTTCACTATTTCTTCCACACTAATTTTCTGCAAAAGAGACTATGAAACCACTCACTGTGTTCGTTGACTCTCACTGTCCACTTTCTGGCTGTGTTGCACATGCTGTCCAGCAGCTAGAGTGAGATTTGGGGAATGCTGAAATCAAAATGACCAAAATCTGTTAAATGTGCTGAGACTGTTACTTAATCACCAGTAAGATGTTCTTTACCTGTGTCACATTTATCTGATATTTACCACATTGTCTCATGAAAATATTTCACAGAGACCTTTAATAAGGTAATGCAATGAAGGCAAACAGCATGAATAGAAATGTTGTTGTTGTTTTTTATCCTAAAGAATAAATTTAAATGAAAGAGGGAGACTATTTTGTAGAAAGTATCAATCCAGAGCAGCTACTGCCTGTTTGCATGGTTTGTAAGTGTTGTTACTTAAAAAGAGACTGTGCTGAGAATATGTGAGAGATAGACAAATGAAAATGTGAGTAGTAGGTGAACATCTACATAGCTTTATTGCAATATACCTATCCTAATTTTAGAATCTGGCTGAAATTACATTTGAATTCCTGTGTCTGATGTATCTGACGTGCATACACTACAATAGAACTTATGAGGTTTCAGTCCATATGCAAGCAATGGCTACTCATTTGCCCAGTAATGCAGAGACAGTGGTGTTTATGCTCCACTGTATCCCTCAACTGCTCTACGAAGATCAGTATGTACCACATCTCCCATTGCCTGTTTGGTTGCTTTCTGCCCTTGCTTATAGTGAGGAAATAATTACCCTCAGCAATATACTTAATTCACAGGGAAAAAAAAAATGATTGGAAGGGCACAGTTTAATCTGCTCAAGTCAAGACTTTGTTCAGAATTAGGTCAGGGCAGTTTGTGTGTGATTGAGTCAACTTTTGAAGATTTCCAAGAACAGAGGCTGCACAACCTCTCTGATTATTGTTCCAGTCAAGGCTTCTTAGTTTATCTCCCATTCAGTGTTTCCCTGTTGCAACTTGTGCATGTTACCTCATGCCCTTTCACTGTGCACCTGCAGAGAGAGTCTGGTTCTCTCTCCTTATAATCCCCCAACAGGTAATTGAAGACACTAATTAGGTCACCTCTTAGCCATCTTTTTTTTCCCATATCACTTGCTAGGCACAGTAAGTTCCAGTCTTGCAATACTGTGTCAACCTAATATGCTGCCTGGCATTGCAGTCTCCCACAGTTCAGGTCAGAACAACTTCAGGGTTTTTTTATCTTCACGTCATGGAGATATTCCACAATTAGGATAGCACAAAGAAGCTTTAAAACATTCATTTCCATTTTGAAACACTTCTTCACTGCCCAAATAAATGACTGGGCATGAGACTCAAGTCCTATTGTTTATTGGACTGTGGCTAGATTTTGCAGGAAGGGTAGAGCACAGCATAATTAGTATTATTAGCTTTGGAAATAATGTTTACTAAACAGATCTAATACACCTGGACAATAAATGATGCTTACTTTCTCTCACACAAAGTGCTAGTCTTCATATTTACACTCCATGGCTAATGGTAGTGCAGATAAACATTTCTATGAATCAAACTCTGGAGGGCAAGGATTGGACACAATTAAAGTATTACCATGAGATTGTATTTGCTGGCATAGTTAAATATGGGTTTATTTAAATATAGCCACCAAATTATAATGGCCTCTAATGTAAGGGAATGAATTGCACTCTTGTTATGTTCAGTGAATACTTAGCTATATCCTTTATGTAAACATCCTACTCACAGTAATCCAGTAAGGACATAAGGTAGAGTCTGTTTATTTTAGGAGGTAAACCACTCAGGATTATACAGGAATTAGGATGTGCACACAGATATGGAGGTTTATGATGTGAGGAAACTGCAGGTTGTTCATTTCACTTGCTTTTATGCCATGGTAAAGGGTGGAGTATCTTCATCTAGTTATGAAACAGCCTAAATTTGTGATTTATGGAAGCATTTTGGTATATATAGTCTAGATCAAAAGTTAAATAATGTTGAATTTACTAGGAAATGAGTCTTCTAAGTTTTAAAACTAGAAAAAGTCATACACTTCTTCGTATTGAGCTATTGGAGTGGGTCCAGAGGAAACCATGAAGATGGTCAAAGGGCTGGAGCAAGTGCCCTGTGAAGACAGGCTGAAGGAGTTGGGGTTGTTCAGCCTGGAGAAGAGAAGGCTCAGGGGGGACATCATAGTAACCTATCAGTACCCGAGGGGGTCCTAACAGAAAGACAGGGGTAGGACTTTTTAATATGATATCTGATGGGAGGACCAGAAGCAATGGATGCAAATTNTCCAACCCGAACTATTCTATAATTAAATGTGCCTGGTACCTCCTGTGCTCATAGAATCATAGAATAAAATAAATCAAGGCATTTAGCTTCTCATAATCTGTAATACTGAAAGTTTACATGCTGACCATCCTGCATCTTTCTATTTGGATTCTGTTTGGCTATTGGAATCACTTTTAGATGTGAACCTGTGGCACAAAAGCTGGACTGAGTCTGAATTGCAGAGAGGAAACCTTGCTCCAACAGCCTGTATCATCCTTGACTGCAGCATGCAGTCTCATGCAACCTTCAATTGTACAATTTTTATATGCAATTTTTGAGGGACTTCTGCTTCCCTTTATGCTTAGGATGGGGCTGAGTAGGGCAACAAAGTGAGATTAAGTGTGCATGATGTGTGTGAAGCCCCTACTTCATTTATTGCAGAATGTAGTATATCTGTGATGAGTAAGACTGGGGACAAAAGGGTACTTGATTCATCTCCAGAATATCTAAAGTATTGCCTTGCTACTTTACCATTCGTGTGTTATGTGCTAGATGGTCCCTGACTAAGAGTTCATAGTTTTTCTGGCTATCTACTTACCTTTCCTCCAAAGGCACGTTTCTACACTTGTCCAAGTGTGGGATTGTGGTTTGAAGTCGTGTATCTCATCATGCTTAGTATTCTCAAAGATTGGGCCTTCTTGAACCCTAAAACCTAGGATTTTAGGGTACCTTTTTTAAATTTCTTCCTATGTCTACAGAAAGTTGCAGTCTTAATGTCTTCTCTTCCACTAACTGGTCTTCTGACTCATATTTTTGACATAGAAAGGGTGAAAAGCAATTTAACATTTCTCTCTTCTAAGCTGTCAATTGAAGGCTGTGTAGTCATTAGGACAAATACTGGAGAAGTTCAAAAAGAAAGATAAAGTTGATGTTCTGTCCATTCTGCTCACTAAGTGAAGCAAAGATAACATATAAAAATTATACATACTCATCTAAGTCATGACAATGAAAAACTACAGTTGAAATACTCAGGCCAGCTTAATGTTGGTATCTTTTGCACAATGAAATGAGCTTTGATTGATTTAATTTAGATTCTTAACTTGATATCTTTGTGGAGATCCTTAGGACAAATGCTGGAAAAGCTCAAAAAGAAAGATAAAATTGATGTTCTGTCCATTCTGCTAAGTAAAGCAGAGATAACATATAAAATTTATACATATTCATCTAAGTAATGACAATGAGAACCTAGAGTTGAAATACTCAGTCCAGCTTAATGTTGATGTCTTTCGCACAATGAAATGAGATTTGATTCATTTAATTTAGATTCTTAACTTGATATCTTTGTGGAGATCCTCAGGGGCACCTTGTGACTTCCACTAACCTACATTACACTTATTTTTAGGCAGTCTGCCTAAAACTAAATATAACTAAAATTTAGGATCAGGTCAGATATCCAAGTTAGGTGTGCTACATACCATCCATTATTTGAATATTGTTCTGAGACAGAGTTCTCAAATAGCATGGGGGACAGTAAGACGTGGCTAAAACATGCACAAACCAACAGCAAATCCCACTTCCCAAAACCTTCCTCAACTCACATGAGTTAGATTAAGGTAAACCAGAAAATTCTCACTTATGTTTTCCCTGTGGAGTTCACTGCCAGAATGCCAGACCAAACATTGAACTGGAAGATAAGAAATGTCTTTGGAGCACTGTGCCTAAGAGTGTTACCTGGTGACATCCATCAGGACCCTGTGTTTTAGCTTTAAGTGCATGCTTTTTAAAAAATGTTCCTGAGGTTATGAGGGTAAATGTTTTAGAGGAAGTTCCTGAAAACCCAAGTCCTGTAGGGACCATACCCTTAATCCATTGGCTTGATTCGGTTTTCAGCACAATCAGTGAAATCCCTCTCCCTTTGCTCAACTTTGGATTAGACCTTGAGGGTCATGAACTAGTTGAACTGAGCAGTGGAGCAGATGCAAGCTTCCTCAACTCCCAGACTTTTCTACCAGATTTTTTGTTCAAACTTTGTTACCATCTGAATCTCAGGAGTGCTTTCTGCAATACACATCTGCAGAAACCAACATTTGCAGAGAATGTGTAAATTATTGTCTTAAATCTCAAAGCTTATACTTTGAAAAAGGGCAACAGTAACTTGCCTTTTAAGGAACTGGCTATTACATTCATACAAACCTCCAGGCTTGGAGACCTCCTCTTTTGTGGGGTGTTTATGCACTCCTTATTCATCTGTCCTACTGTAGTTTAATTAAGCAATATGCTGCTTAAATTGCAGTCAGCCACTACAGTTGGGGTACTTTTCCTCTGACCACCGTGGAGAGTTGGCTGTTCTAGTTTCATTTGTTCAAATTAATGTGTTAACTCCCTCTGAGGAGGTAAGGAGTGTGTCACAGCTTGAGGCAGGACCTCTGCACACAAATCCTTTTAGTTCATAGCAGGGTTCAGGCATGCAAATGTTGACATTTTGAAATTGTTTCCCCAGTAGGTCAAATTAGTATTAATGGCTACAAAAAGAAAAACACATCTACCCTGATGCCTTTCATAATTAGACTGGCTAGAAATAAACCCCAGTGTTTGCCATTGTGTTAGAGGCCATGTCAGCTGCTGCTGCTGCTGGAATTACATTTAAGGAAAAAATAAATCCAAGTGCTGTGTCTTGAATTTTACTGTACAGAAATGGTTACAGGATTTTTTTAAAACTTTGAAAAGGATTAAATTTGGAATAAGCAGTGCATTGGTTTTATGCTGATCTGTAACCACAGAGGTTCAGGATCCACTGATTTCAAGACTGTGAGATATCTATTTTCAAAGATTTTCCAATATGTCAATAGGAAACCTCTTCATCATCAGGACAGGTTATTTCACCAGCTAATTTTGAATTATGAACTATATCTGCAATAGAATGTCACGAGGCTTTGCTTTTTAATGTCTTTCTTGAGTATTACTTAATCTTGGAACATAATAAACACATAGGCACTTTATTGTGATGTTGGTTTATTCCAGATTTAATCAAAAGCCTACTAGATGATAAGGAGTTTTAGAGACACACTTCATCCACTTCACTTCAAGACTTTTAAGTTATATACTGCTGTAAATTAATTTGAGTTTACTAAAAGCAGTAGAGCAGTACAGTTAGAACTTCTGTCAGCTGAGATCTGACTCTTTAGAATTTATTTGAAACCACCCAGTGTTGCCTTTGAAACACTGAATCAGTGTCCTGTTCAATTTTAGGTCAATTGCAACTTTGAAATATTATTTTAAATATTTTTTTTTGCAAATCTCTGGAGTGTGCCATTAACCACAATGTGTTAGCATGTGACCATCAAGGAAAAATGAGAGTTCTCCTTATAACTTTCAGTGGGGGTTCTGTGTGAATGTTCCTCATCTGTCAACAGTGACTCATGGTGTCTTGGATCAATGTGGGCATTTGGAAGCCTGTGCTGCAGTTGACATACATATACACTTGAATATTGCACCCAAAGGAGCATTCTTCTGGGGGGAAATTAGCAGAATAACCAGCAGAGCTGCTGAGAATGAATAATATCATTGGGCCTGGAAGGGTAAGTGGAAAGTGCCCTGCCTTTCCCCCCAAACATTCCAATTTTTAGTGTGTCCTTTACATAAACCAAACTTACACTGAAGCTACACAACCTGTGTAAGCAATTCATTAAACTCATTGTGCAGACAGGGCAGTTTGGTGCCAATGGGGAATGTTTCCTGAATTCAGGTGAAAAAATGGTCCTGTTTTAAATCCCTTAAAGTGCAAAGAAGTAGAGAGTGTGAAGTGATGAGCTAAATTAAAATTTGCTATTCATTTTGCAGAAATTGTGTATTTTAGTAATTCTCATTTTGCATAATAAAGAAGGCAAATCCTTTTTCCATTTCAGTATGCCTAGGCCATTTCATTAATACCTCCAGTCCACATATCCTCGTGAAGGCTTCTGTTGTGATGGGGGCCCAAAGTAAATTATATGAATCTGATCTTTGATCTCTGTCTTGGTAGGAAAAGTGCAGTTCTTGTGGCTTGAGCAAAAAACGATACAGTGCTTCTCATTGATATTCCACTGGAGCCTCAGAAACATAAAATTTTCATTATTTCTCTTCCCTGATGTAAAATTCCACCAAACTTTCTTCCTGATGCTAACACTGAGGATAATGATGCTATTGTGTTGATACAATGAATAAACTATCATTTAGTTGGATTGACAAGACACCTAGATCAGTGGTATGGACTAGATATCCTTTGTGCTAGAACAAAAAGAGAGGAAATTAATTTAAAAGATTTAAATGTGAGGAGATTAATTTGAAGTGTGGTAGGCAATCACACCAATTTTCCCCTTCCTCCTCTCCCACTTACTTTAATTGAATGAAATATTGCTTGTTTTTGTTACTTTTTTGGACTGTATTACCTCTTTTTTAGTTGTAATTTGTATGCACACTTCTCTCTTACTGGCATTTCTGCAGAAGGTGGGAGGAGATGAGGCTGGACAGCCTGCAGTTGTGCTGTTTCAGCTGATAACATCCACCAGGAACTATGAGCTGATTGAAGTGGGACTGGCCAAGAGTGCTGGCAGTCAAAACATCCTAAAGATGTATTCAGTTATTAGAATCCCCTTCTGAGGATGCTCTAGATAGAGCCCGATGCACCAGGTGATCCCATGTTCAAACAAATCCAACTATATTTACATTGACATGTCTTCAAGCAAATGAACTTGCACCCTGAGGTCAAGCACCACAAAGTTGTATCCAAACCTTGTCATGCATTAAGTTGAGCCAGACAGCAGGTGCTACCTGAGTGCTGATAATCCACTTACTTTCCCTCTTCCATTTCTGCTGGAAATTGCTGATGGACCTTTCCTAGTGTTCACTTAAAAGATGAACAGGTTCACTTAAAATATGGACCAGTTATTCCAGAACAAAAGGCATTTAGAAAGTGTCAGCAGTTAAGATGTTCTTATGGAAGATGGATTCACTCAGCATGAAATAATGCTGTTTACAAATGCTTGCACTCACCCTGGGAGACCCCAGAGGCTTTGAGGAGGGGAGAGAAAGTGGGGAAGAGAATGGGTCAGGGAGGCCCCATTGGCCTGGTGGAATGGTAGCCTTTATTTTGATCCATTGCATTTTATGTTTTGCAGCTTGATTTTTCCTCTCAAGATTGAAGTCATGGCTACACATTTATCCACATGTGACTCAGAGGGAAATAAACTGTCTCCAGTAACAGCCAAAGCAAACACTTAATATGAGGTTTCCATAATAGGGATTCTCCCTTGCAGAAGATAATAGGGTTAGGTCAATCAGATAGCAGTGTTTCTGCAGAACACTCTCTAAGTGTCCTATAATTTGGATTTCAGCAACTTGGTGAGCTACAGGCTGTGTCTCTAACTTTAATAGCCTTTTAAGGATGTCTTTTTCTAGATCTTATCACTTCACCCTCTGAAACTATAGACAGTTTTACCATCTACATCAGCCTGTGTTGAGAACTTGCTCAGCATAAGTATGTGTTGTGTGAAGTGGCTTAAGATATTATTGGGGAGATTTTAAAACTAGTTAAAGTACTTTACACTCTAAATTCCTGGTGTTGCCAAAATTACAGTTCAGAGTTTGCTTGCAGTCCTCCTAAACCCTTTGGAGTATGTCCAGAATCCAGAAAATTAAGGTGAAAATTGTATTTAAGGTTTATTTTTAATTTTGAATTTATCAGTTCATTAGAAATTTCTTGTTGCCCCTTTGAGTGTGTAATAATAAAAAAGAAGAACTTTGAAAATAGAATAATTTTGGTTGGTGTAACATGAAGGGAAATTTAAAACTTTGATTGATAGAGCAGCATTAAGTGTGAGAAAAAATCACTTTGAGTTGAAAAGTAGTACTAGAGCCTTTGCTGCAGTTTGATTATTAATTATGTTTGTGACATTTGGATGGAAGAGCAAAACTGGAAACTCCAAATGGAACCAAACCTAACACATTGTAGGCACTACTGGAAACAAACTGATAAATAATGGTTAGTTAATTAGTTAATTTGAAGTAATATTTAATGTAATGGTCACTAAATATATTCCACTCATTGCAGAACCACAGCAATCAGATTCTTTTATGCATGGTCTAAGTCCATGCATAAAAGAATTTCCTTAGGGTAAATTAAGAGAAAAATCTGGCATCATTGCTCACTCTGTTTTGGCACTGAATTCTGTGCAAGGAGATTCAGTGGTTAGAATAAGTCTCTCCTTTATTTTGCAGCAATTAGAGTGCATTAGCAGAGCTGTGTTTATCTGTGTGTGAGCTGCACAGGCCCTTTAACTGCTGTCACTGCTTTCAGCCCCTTGCTGAAATTCATCCAAACCCTTGCTTGGGGATTAGGAGAAACAAGAGGTATCAGAAGAGAGACGGATGTAAATCTCAGCATGAATTTGACTTAGCCATCCTCTTAATGTGAAAAGACAGTTCCTCAAAGTGCTGGATGTGTGATCAAAGGGAAGGGTGGATCCCACTCTGCAAAAACAAATTTTAACAGAAGGGGTGTTGATAGCTATGTCTGAAATTGAAAATATGAGGTCACTGATTTGTACCCATGTGAGAAAAGCTGGACACAGTCCAGCTAAACCAGCTGTTGTGTAAATGCAATGATTCACCTAGAAGCAGAACTTCCCAAAAGTCTATTTGCATCTTATTAATCACAGGACTTTGAAGAGTTGTTAGATAGAGACAAAAGTTTCCTACAGGATTTTCAAGCATAAAGAGAACTTTTTTTTGAAGCAGACCAAATGGCTTTTTCATCATGAATCTGTCTGTGAACTTTTAAAAACTGAAGAACTAGTTACTCAGTTTTGCATATGCATCTAGATTTCCAGGGACGCTTCCCTAATCCTACTGTTCATATCAATTAATTCACCTCAATAAATAATTTCTGCCATTCTAAATTGTCAGATCCGAAATAAATTTTTTAAAAAATTAAATAAATCAAAGAAGGGTTTGGTTAATTTCATACTAAATGTGCCTCTGATGGGTTTTCCACCATATCACAATGTTTTGAGTTGTAGAATGATCTCTCTTATTCCAGTGATGGAGCTTGCACCTTTTCTCAACTGATGGCTGACCTACTGCTGGTCACCCTCAGTGTCACACTGGCATCCAAACCCTTCATGGACCTACCCCGTAGGTCTCTAAGAGTCATTGGTAACTTTGATGTCAAATACCAAAGTCACACTGGAAAGTAGGACCACTGTTCTGAAATTTTTCCCTGATATCCACAACATCTCTTATTTATTAAGTCTTTTTAATGAACTCATTTGTATTTGAAGTACATTGGCTTGCTACCTGAAACTAAGATTTCTTTTAGAAGATAGAAAAATCTTTAATACTTGTTACCCTGAAAAGGATCCTGAAGGATTTTGGTTTTTTTGTCACAGCTGCAACTCCAAAGCACTTCCTGACAGTGCTGTTCCCAGTGCTGTTACAGACACTGACTGAATTTTGGGCTTTCATGTTCAACTGTTGGAATTTATAATAAAGTTAAGAAACAAATAGGAAAAAACAAACTGTATTTCTTACTGAGCCAGCTTTTCAGAAAGGAGTTTTCAAAAACATCATGGTACTTTGGAGCTTAGTAGTACCCAAACATCTTACCTGGTTTTGATATTAACCAGATAATTTTATTTTGACCTGAGAAGTTGGGATTTTTTTAGAAATAATGGTTCTTTGGTAGAGGAACTGACTTCAAAAATAACTTAATAATCCTGAAACTTCTCGAATTGTACAAAAAGCCATCATGCAGATATTTTGTCTTTGCATAAAGTATATATGACCTTAATTAATTGTTATGATTATGACAAAGTATAATCATATCTCCTGAGCTAGCTTCAAAGTAGCTTGCCTGCTTAGCCTGATGTAACACCCTAGCAGCTTCTTTGAGGTGCAATTAAGTGAGGAGCAAAATCAGTTCATCTTTGCTGGCCTCTTAGTCAGTGGTTTTAGACATTACAGGTACATAATTGAGTTTCAGGCTTAGCTCAGTTGTGTCATTACTGCTTTGCTTTTTGTTCTGAAGAAGTTCAGGAGTTAGAGATCTGTATCTTGCTTTTTTTTTTTGAACATCATGTAGAAACTGTGCCACCCAATGGACCCAGCATGTGGGTTGGGCATGCCAAGGGTAGGATGTGACAGTCTTCTCATCACATCCCCGTTTGGCCAAATGAAATATATTTCTGCCCTGGGAAAATAGCTACCTGTTCTGTTAGTCATTGAGAGGGTGTTTATGCCTCTGTGATAGGATATTTAATGAGACAAGGACGGTAGATAAGGTAATCCTTAAAGTGCCAACTACCCACAATTTCAATTTCTTGATAACCAGTACTGGTTCTGCTTGTTTAAGTCTCAACTTTCAAGCAGTATCATAGGAGACTAAATTGATGAACTGCTAACTACATCTGATAACTGAGCTGTTTAATGAATGGGATTTAGCTGGCACAGAAGGTGGTGCATTTTAGGGTCATACAGTGCCACGTTGAGCTAACCAAGTTCACTGAGGATATATCACCCACACTAGAGGCCTGATTTAATATGCCTACAGTGTTCCTACTACTTGAATTACCATATTTAGAAACCATCAGCTCAGTATTTTGCCATTTTATTTTGCTATATTTTAGAAAACCTTGAGAGTTACAGGTGTTACCCTTAACAGCTCATTGGTACAATGGATTAGTTCCATTATTTCTCCTGTGCTGTCCTCATGGCAGGTAGCAAAGATGTTACAAAGTCAAGTCTTAAACAAGATAAATTTTCCTTTAGACAGATAACTGCTTAGTAAAACCAGATTTTGGTCTCTTTCACCCTCATGTGTTGCTGCCTTATTGATCACACAAAGAAAATGCTTTAGATAATATAGGTCTGTGATTTTATACAGTGTTGTGCTTCAATACCTGTGAAGTTTACAGGCGTCTCTCTCACTAAATCAAATGCATAATGTGAGATCTTACAATAATTAGTCAAAGATCTAAAATCAAGCATTACTAGTCTTTTCAAAACATGGAGGTTAATATTTCTCATATTTTATAAGAGCAGTAGGGGAAATCTGGATTCACTTTCAGAGACAAAAAGGACAAATAATGAAAATCATAAAGGGAAAAAACCAATTTGGCTTTAGGAATCTAAATGTTTTCTATCTTTGCAATATCATGTGACCCCTTCAATTATTCACATCAAGAACACTTTAAGGGCTGTCGTGTAGCTAAATAGTGCTGACATTAATGAGCTAAAATCTTCTCTCAGTTTTACAGTATAAAAAACATATGCATCAGTATTTTGAAGTCAAAGAAGTCCATGCCTATGCTGGTGCAACTGAAACAAAACATTGGTGCAACATTCCTCTTTCCAAGTATCTGGTTTTAATCAAACTATACTCAAGTTTTCTTTGCTGTAGTGGAAGGTAGGCAGGAGTGTTTCATTTAAAATGCTTGGTTTACATCCTGAACACACTAAAAACTGTATATCTTGTCCTGGCAACTTCTAATTGATAGCTGGTAATGAAAACATAGTGCAGGGAGCTGTGTGTTCTTTCAGAAACAAAAGTTTTACACCAAAAGAAAATAATTCTGGGTTTTTTTCTCCTTCTAGTAGAGTTCAATGGGACCAGGTGATTGGCAGCTGTTATGATAAGGTAGATGAAGAGGATGAAAGCTAGGACTGATTGAACAGCTGTGAGAGTCTCTGTTCCAATTGTATTTTGATTACTGATAAGATAACCCTCCCTTTTCTCCCAGTGATTTATCTCATTCAAATTACAATAACACTGAATTGCCATCAACAACAAATGCTGTGCAGTTTCAAGCTTATCTGGCTCATAATGTAGCAAAAAACCAAAGGTGCTGATTACAAAAGTTCTCTTGTTGCATTTCTAAAAATGGATTTATTACACTATGTGATCTCATGCACTTTAGAAGCCTGTTTTCTGTTTAATTTCAGATAAAAATGATTACTTTTCTATATTCTCAAGCAGTGTAATTCTAAAATTATGTAAAATTATATAAGATTTTGAGAGTTTTTTTCTAATTCTCTATGTCTTCTCTCCTCTACTCCTAATATGAAAGCAAATGCTAATTACTAAAAGTAGTTTGGAAACATTGGAACTGTTTGGATGATATTAAAAGAGTGATAGCCTGATCCTTTAAACAGGTAATGAAACAATGGTTTCTGGTTTATTTTTTCTGTTATTTTTTTTTCTCAGATGCACTATCAAACAATGGATAAATTAGTTCTCCTGTATTTTATTTAATTCTGTAATAGTTTGAACTATACCATAGCCTGGTAGAAAGATTTATTTTGCCTTACAGTGGGGCAGCTGAACCATTCTTCTCACTAAGGTCTAGATCCTAATATCTCATTGATGACTGAGATATAGATGAAAGAAAGCAATTGAGATAAAAATTAGGGGATGGGGAAGGAGGAAGAAGTTATCTTTCAGGCCATTGGTCATATTATTAAGCATCAGGCTTGGGATGATGTCAAGTTCACCTGGTTTTGGACATCTGATGAGCACCAATTGAATTTCGTTCTGTTTACTTTTAAAAGATACAGAAATACTGATCTAAAACAAACCCTGAGAAAAATATTTCTAAGTGCCCCACAGACACATTCTACTGCTTGCATAGAAACTATCGTCCCTTTTGGGTGAGGAATGTACTCACAATGAATCTGGGAGGGCCAGAAATAAGGGATGTAAGTTGGAAAGGCGTAGATTCAGACTTGACATAAGAAAGAAATTCTTTACAGTGAGGGTGGTGAAACACTGGAACAGGTTGCCCAGAGAGGTTGTGGATGCCCCCTCTCTGGAGGTGTTCAAGGCCAGGCTGGACATGGCACTGAGCAGTCTGATGTAGTGGGAGGTGTCCCTGCCTATGGCAGGGGAGTTGGAACTGGATGATCTTTGAGGTCACTTCCAACCCAAACTTTTCTATGATTCTGTTACATCCATTGTTTCTGGTCCTCCCATCTGATATCATATTAAAAAGTCCTTCCCCTGCCTTTCTGTAGGACCCCCTCAGGTACTGATAAGTTACTATGAGGTCCTCCCTTCTCCAGGCTGAACAACCCCAACTCCTTCAGCCTGTCTTCATAGTGCAGTTGCTCCAGCCCTTTGACTATCTTCATGGCCCTCCTCTGGACCTGCTCCAACAGCTCGATGTCCTTCTTATGTTGAGGGCTCCAGAACTGAGCACAGTAACTCCAGGTGGGGACTCACCAGAGCCAAGTAGAGGGGCAAAATGACCTCTCTTGACCTGCTGGTCACACTTCTTAATGCCACCCAGGATTTGGTTGGCCTTCTTGGTTGCGAGTGCACACTGCTGGCTCATGTTGAGTTTGTCATCAACTGACACTCCCAAGTCTTTCTCTTCAGAGCTGCACCCAAGCCACTCTCCACCCAGCCTGTATCTGTGCTTGGGATTGCTTCGACCCTTACCAGAAGCTGTCTTGGTTTCCTGACAGTCCCTGCCTTTTCCTGAGCTGTTTGACACTCAGAGAAATAAAATCATGAGAGCTGCACGAGAGACTTGAAGTTAAAATATCCATTTTTTTCCTTGCTCGGTGGAATTAGTATCTTAGAATTCAGCAAATAACCATTCAGAGAGTAGTAATTAATTTATACCTGGGATTATTTAGACAGAGATACATACTGATATGCAGAACAAGCTCAATATGAATTTGTGATAGCAAGAAATGCATGTGCAGACATGCAGCCACCTGATACTCTGCAGCTAAAGTAGAAGCCTGGCAAGAGAAGAAGGAAAAGTTCCAGCATGACGTTGTGGGAGGCACAGCTCACACTTCAGCAAAAATCCCTGTTTGATGGCACAATATGAATTGACTCATCCTTTATCTACTGCTAGGAGATACACAGTGAGATCTTTATCGTTACTGGCAAAGGAATGAAGGTTGAGAATTTCGTGCAACCAACAACCCACTCATTTGGTTCAGAACCCTGTTGTGACGAGCAGAGCTGCCTGCATCATCCAGTCACTCCATGGAGTCACCAGAAATAGGACAGGGGAAGATCTGAATCCTACTGAGGGAACTAGAAGACCTTGCCTCTCATTTTTTCTAGAAACTGATATGGCCCTTTGATCCTAATCTTGGCTGGCTCATTATTGTGAAGTCTGTAACAAACTAACTCATTACACAAACTCCCTCTCACTAGGAGCAGACACCCTGTTTTTAGATAAGTAGAGAGTTGAAGATGATTTTCTTTTGTTATGTTCTCCACTTGACAAACTCTGATGAAGGAACACAGGCATAAAACCAGTGGAATCTCAACCATGGATAAAGCAAACTTCAGGATGTGCCAGACTGTATTAATCTCAGCTATAGCTGTGGTTTCCTGGCTTATTCTTTAATGAAAAAAGTGTCATAAAAATAAACCAAATCTGCATTCCTTGTGCATACATATCTCCATGGATTTCACTCCAGGAATTTAGCCCTCTGTGTGTATACATACCATTAAGCTGTGATTCCATTAGCAAATTAAATAACCATGTATTAAAAAGAAGGCAGGAGTTAGGGACTGGTTTTCTTCTGTGAGTTTACCAACCTGGTCTGGCATAGGGAATGTTCTGACACAAGTCAAACTATATCAACAGAAACATCAGTTAACAAAAGAAAGGCCATGCAGAGTCTACAGAAAGGCATATTGAAAACAGACAAATACTTCAGGCTTGGACTCTGTCAGAGAAAGGGCAGTGAGGTGGAGCAAGCAAGTCAGAATGGTGTACTAAAGGTAGTTAAAGCAGTAAGTGGTTATGAAAATCTGGCTCACATGCCTCAAGAAACTCAACTGACAGATGGTTTCAGTGATCATGGAAAGTGAAAATTCATTGTAATATGATGTTTTTTAAGATATGGTAAATTTAAAATCATTCTTTTGGTCACCTGTAGCACTCTTAATAAATGTGTCACCAATAACAAAGTCTTTATTACCTTCAAAATGCACCATCTACTCTAAATCTACCTCATGGAGCATTTTATAGGCAACATTACAGTCATAATGTGCAATGATAAGCTTTATAGAGTTCATTCACTCCTGTTGAAAACAGCAGGCATGGCTACAGCTGAGGATGCATCAAAAGAAAATGAGAAAAATTCTCCCTGAGCACTTTCTGAAGAAAAGATACTTAGCTGCAGTATTTTGTAGATTATTGTTACCATCTTTCCAATAAAAATAACTGGACAAAGCATTAAGGAAGTGAAAAAATTACTTTAATACTGGGGAATTTTTGTCTGTCTTCATTGGTTGTGGATATGCCCACCTTTCATAATAACAATGGAAAAGAATTAGGGCATGCACAGTAGACATTATTAATTTCAATGACTTATTGAAGGCATCCATCATTTTCTCTTGGCTTTGCAATGCAGTCTTTGTTGTAAATCTTGGTTTATTTTAGCACTGAGCAGCCATGTACCTTGCCAGCATGACTGATAGACATGTAACAGTATTGATGGGTATCAGTGTCCTTCTGGGAGTGTGTCCTGTCACTCAGCAGTAGTCACTGGCTGGATCCTGCAAAGGCACTGGATGGTAAACACTTTGAAACTAATTAATTAGAGGAAGTGGAATACTTAATTTGCATTGATTGTGCAAATGCCATTGTTTTGCTCTTCAGCAACCCTTCTCAGAATGTCATACAAAGCCATATTCATCAGTGGAAAAATACATGTAAGTTAGAATAAACAGCAGAATAAACTGCAGAGATTATTTAGATTTTTCATCCCTTATGTATGATCTAACTCAATCCTAACTGAATTAGGAGTGAATGAGAATCATTAGCACCCAAATGACATTTTTCTCCTCAAGCTATATCTTCAACCCGATTCCTGACAAGGAGAAATCTGATTTCATACTTCTTAGAGTATGCTTAGCCCTAATCTTTCAGGCAATAGACCCCGGGAATCTGATCAACTCCTGTGAAAGTCAGGATTGGGACAATATGACAGATACTGGATTAAAATGTAGGAGAAATGTCCTAATCTTAGAGAATCATGGAACTCTAGATGTAGGACACATCAGGAATTTAGCTTGTAGCTTGATTTTAAATTACAACTCCACAAAAACTCACTGGTGTTCCCTTTAACGTTATTGCATGCTCTTAAAAGAGTCACAGAAAATGAAAAAGGAATTAAAAAAAATTTCCTGCACAGCTACACCTGGTCCTTTTAACTTATACTATGAAAACTTATGAACAGTTGAAGAAGATGATGTAATTTACTCTTGGCCACAATAAACCTTAGACTCCATTGTTATGATCTGGCATTTTTCATGAATATTAGAAATAAAAGAAAACATTAATCACCATCTATAGAGGTGAATATGTAGAATTCTCCATTAAGAAAATCATACCAAACTGTTAGTGTGTCTAACTGGTCTGATTTCCATTTATATTGGTTTTATGTTTGTGTAATGTTGACTTCAGCAGGCACTTAACTTTATGCCACAGTCAGAAAGGGCTGGATGCAAGTTCAAACTAAGAGGAAAAAAAATTACAAAGATTTTTGACAGGTATATTATAAGAGAAATTATCAGATACAGATGACAGCAAAGCATTTCTATCCAAGAGAGTTCTAAGACAAGTTAAGCAATCAATCACCTGCATCACTCGCTATTCATCCAGTCGACATTCAACATCTGAATCAGTCATTACAACTTCAAGAGAATTAGTAAAGTCTCTAACAAAATGCAAATAAGTGAACTGGAGGACAATACCATCAAATTCTAGAACCTGGCAGGAAGCCAGAAGAGTTATTTTGACAAGACTGCTTGGGGGAGATTTGATTTCTTCTTGTCTCATTAAAAAACAAAAATTAAAAATTAAAAATGGAGAACTTATGTCTTGAGCAGTACAAGTTTTAAAAATTATTCTGTTAAATAAACATATAGTTATACAAATGTATAGTTGTATTTATCCAGGAAAAATATAGAATAAAGAAGAATATTTAGTGCATGCTCTGACACTTGGCTACTCTTCTACAAAAATTAAGGCTTGTGGATTGTACTGAGAATTTTTCCAAGCAAATGCAAAGAATACTGACAGCTATGCAGCTCATAGTGTTATCTTTATCTTCATTGGCTAAGTAACCTATACATTCTTGCCATTATAATGTATCAGCCTGCTTGAAAATCCATGGAGAATAAATGAATGCAAATGTAAAAATTAATGTAAAATTTAGGCTTAGCATCTGTGGGACTGCTAAACTGTAGATGCTGAATTTCTGTAAGGACCCCTATTACGTAGGTCCAAAAAATCCGACTTAACATCTTCGTTGTTCTGGTTAAAGTAAAAGAAGGGGGGGAAAGAAGGAAAATTAATTAAAAAAAAAAAAAAAAGAATAAGCAGAAGTTTCTTTCTCAACATTATCATCACATCCTGCTCCTATAACTGCGTGTTTCCCTCCTAATATCACAGGGCTGGTGCTTGAATGACATCACAATATTTGTCATCATAGGGAAAGCTTCTTATCAGTGACTTAATACTGAAGACGTGCCTTGAAATTATAGAGGTGGTTTGGCTTTGGTACCAATACTAATATATGTTTACAGGAATAAAGATTGTTTTTCCACAGAAATTAATACTGATTGTCTTTGGTAATGGTTGTGAATAGCTAAGAGGATTCCAGGGATCCTTGTACTTAAAAAAAACCCCTTTCTTTGGCAAGTGTGATGGCTCTGTGAGGAATATGAGAACTGGAAAAACATTCTTGAGTTTAACCAGGAGCAAAATTGCTTTCACTCTTGTGATGAGTAAATGCACAGTTCAGTTCCAAGCAAGGAAACAATATGCTGCCTGTGTCAGTAGCCTGTGTACATAGTAGTACATGTAAGAATAGAATGTATGTGTTATCTCATCAACTCATCATTCTTATCCCCTTTCTCATTATGTATCGATCTATATTAAATAGTTTTGTATGTTGGAAGTAAGGGATGTTTTTGTTAAAAAAATACTCAGGTTTATCCTTGTGAATCTGAGCAATACTGAACTTTGTCCAACAATTAGTGGGTTACATGGATAGAATTTTACCTCCTAAAATCTCATACAGAATTTTAATTGATTTCACTGATGTTTTGACCTTTGCTTGTCTAGATCTGAATCTCATGAGCAGTTTAGATTTGAGTATTTGTAATCAAAACATTCATGGCCCCAGTTACCTAACGCTGATTTCTCCTTCGTAAGTATAAATTCCTAAAATGAAATCTGTACAAGTCAAAGTATGTCTGTATTTTGTTTGACTGCATTAACATGAAAAGTATTCCCTTTATCTTACAGAAATGTTGGAATCCAGCAATATAATTAATTTCAATGGACTAGCTAATAGCTCCAGTTACCACACTTTCCTCTTGGATGAAGAACGGGGTCGTCTGTACGTTGGAGCAAAGGATCACATATTTTCTTTCAACCTGGTTAACATCAAGGAATATCAAAAGGTACTTTTGTTCAGGTTTTGTATAAAGTAAATATCTACTTGCAATGTTGCAGAATTATTACTTAGACTATATTTGGCACTGTGTGGATTATGTAGTAAGTGTTTGGATATCAAGAATACTATTGTAATGAAAACATTTACTGACTCTAAGAAATTTATAATGACCCTGTAGCCTGTGACCACAGTGCTTTTTTTTTTTTCCAGACAGTGACAAATTAAAGGATAAGTAAATAATAAGGTATTTCCCAGATAGGACATATATTCATGCTTACTGCTAAAACAACTAATATGATAGTTTACCAAAAAATGGCCTTATTAGTCTGTATTTACAGATAAAAAGAATCTGTTTGTGAGTCCAAGAATTAATTTATCTTCTTTAACCCAGCACTTGTAAGCACTCTGCTTTTGCTGCTTACAAAACAAAATAGATCCAGTGTTAATAAAAGAAGAATAGACTCATAAAACCTTGTCATTCTTGATGGAGATTATAATTTTCCAGTAGAAGTTGGTGAGGAATTAAAAATCTGACAAATGTTTTTGTGATGTTCTTTTGTTGGAGCCTAAATAAATAATTTAATTTTAAAATTTATTTTAATGAGACAAAATCCTAAGAAGGTAAACAAGAAGATGGAGGTTTGATTTAGTATATTTATGTATTTCCAGGGCACATTTTAAAATCCAGAGAGTACCCTTATATGAGAGATATATCGCTTCAATACTCTGGGATTTTTTTTTTCCTTGGTGTTCTTGACCTTTTGCCCGTTTGACTATTAGCTTCCTAAGATGATAGCAATAAATACCTTGTGTTTTCTGTTCAGAGGGAAGACAGGCTATTCATTTGTATTCTCTAAGGAAAAAGGATAAAAGGAGAACTGGATATTTTCTTTTCTATTCTCTTTAGAGCAGCTATAAAGGAAACTAGGTATTTATTTGAATTCTCTGAGGGACTAATAGCTTAATGTGCAAAACATCTGGAATAATTGGAGGAAAGAAGGTGTTTCAGTTGCAGAAAACAGCTCTGCAGAGTGGGAGGAATTGTATATTACATACGTAGGTATTCAAATACCTCTAGATCACAACTTAAAAATTTATGCAGATATTGCTATATGAAATATTTAGAACTGCTGTTGGTAACATGGAGCAAATTGTTGGCAACAGACTTGAAGAAAAGACATTTTAGAATTAAGAATAGACAAAATTCTCAGAGAATTTGTGGATATGCTTGTTAAAGACAGGAGTGTCATAGAAGAAACTTCAATCAAAATGGAAAGGCAGCCAGTGCTGCACTTGAGTTCAAACTAATGCAGTTGTTTCCACCATGTAAAACAGAAAAGAGATTTCTATCTAAATACTGATAACAACACATAGATCCAAAGAAGCACAGCTTGAAGAGACAGTTTTCAGTCTATTGGAACTAGTTTCAAACAAAAACAGAGGAAAATACTGTGCTGTAAGAATAAAAGAAAAAAAAATTGGTTTGAATAATAGAGACATCTTCGTGCAAAACTTGAACTAAACCTGAACTGATCCTTTTGGGAGATCTGAGAAGTTTGGTTAATGTTTTTCAACCTAGTAAATTTTTATTTTTACATGTCTCTGCACGTTTTACGCTGAGAATAGAAACAGTAAGGAGCAGGGATCCTTTGAGAGAACGTACTCATAAAATTTTCAGGTTTATTTTATAGACTTAAGATGTTCGATTTCTATTTGGATTGCATTAAGGAAATTTTTAATTTAAAACTATGGTTACAAACGATGTTTTCAAATGTCACAAAAGAAATCTACTTCAACTGCTCTGTCATCCATATTAATTTTTTCTTTTTTATTATTTTTTTGAATACTTTGCCTTTTCTTTCAGCAATCTGTATTGAACACCAAGGCGGTAATCCAGACTTATGGCCATTCATATTGCATTATCTGAGGCTCCCAAATGAATAGCCTGGCATTTTATGAGAAGATCATGTTTTATTCTATATGTAATTCCTAAAAGCTTTTTAAAAAAAAACCCAAACATTAATAATTGACTGTGAGGGTCTCTGGATTTTTTCTGTATGAGGTGAGATCCATTTTCTGCTAAGCAAACACTACAGTAAACCTAGATTTAGGTTTACTTGTGTTAGGATAGGATAGGTTACTTGTGTTACTCTATAGGAACAGCATCAACTTTTGTATTTTGATAGTGTGATGATTTTCAAATACCATGGCTTTTTATATTATTATTTAATCAACTAAACCTAGTAGAAGAGTGAACTAGTGGATGCAACGAAGAGACAACACCTAATTTCTGATGCCATAAATCTAACATGAGATTCATTTCACATACATACATTTTATTGTTAGTTTCTGCAGGTTTTTACTCCCAGTCTCCATTCCATTACATCAGAATTAAACACTGAAAGAGCACTCTCTTCATGGAGAGTCAACCTTATCATTAGTATTCAAAATTCACTGCAGAGATTCACAATAAAGACTAGAAGATTTTTAGCTGTGATTCTTATTATCCCTGTTTTGTTCCTATCATTTAATTTCTTTGTTATCAAATTTTATGGAAGAAAAGGAAAAAGAACAGAAAGAATGGAGAAAAGAGAAACTGGGTAAAGACACTCTGTAGCATTTGGTCTGCAATTTGTGATTACTGAAGCTTGAAATAACACAACGTGATTTTTCTTCTGTGTCTTTAGATTGTTTGGCCTGTATCTCATTCCCGAAGGGATGAGTGCAAGTGGGCTGGAAAAGATATTCTGGTAAGTACAAATCTTTTTCCTATTTTTTTAATTTATTTTATAAAACATTGTAAATATTTTATTATGTATTATTGTGTCAATACTTAAAGTATTTATCCTTCTCTGTAAAGTCACACTTCTGATCATCACAAGGCTGATCATAACTTCAGTTATTTCAGCCTTCATGACCGAGGGTTTAGATTTATAAGTGCAAATCATTCAAATTAAATAGAATTTATCCAGGAAAAAAGAATCAAGGAGGAAAATGGAGGAGAAACATCAGAATAAGAAATGTTAGAAGCTGTGTATGTGTCTCCTGTTCTCAGGGGACATACAGCCCTACAGTGAGAACTTTCTGGGAGCTCACTGGAGTTGGTGGGTTTCACTTAACTCTTTCCTGCGTGGACTTCATAGCAAGATTGAGGTCAAAGAGGTCAAAGAATTTTTTAACCTTCTGCATCGGTTTTAATGCTTCAGGAAAGAGGCACTGTTACACTGGACAGAATTTTCCCTCATTCTTGTGTATCTCTTATAGCCTTTATTTATGAGATAGAAGAAAAATATAGCCAGTAACCAGCAAATAACAGTCATCTCACATTGATAATAACTGTCTTTATAAAAATGATTGAGAAATGGGAGGACACGGCTGAAGAAGAGAAAAAAAAGAAAATAAATACATGCATGCAATAAGCCAAACAAATAGTTGCATAGCCTAGCCAAATGGGAACTCATTGTGGTTGCCAAGATATAGCTGAGAGTAGAACTTGGCCCCGTGTGTATATGCTATTGGCCTGATTTTCAGAGATGATTCTGTAAAATATTCATAATGCCAACCAGATGCCTCTGGAGAGCTCCACTTGAATAATTTCATAGGTCATAGGAAAAATAGTTTCATCAGTCTTTACCTAGGCCATGGAGGAGAGTTGTCTTTGTAAAAAGACAGTTCGGAGCCTTAGTGTTGGATTAGGTGAGAACTAAGAAATATGGGCTAAGATATATATGTAAAAGGACAGCTAAAGTGACAGATACTCTGGCTATCTTAATCCATTATATTACATTTAAATTACATTTAAATTAATCCATCTTCATGTTCACAAATAACTTTCTGGAGTACTTTGCAAGGTGAGGACTAGAATATCTAATATTCAAGGTTAAAAAAAAGAAGGGCAGTATTAAGTGTGTGAGCAAATTAACTAAACTTAAGATATTGTATTGCATTAAGTAGCTTATTTTATACCTGGGGTTGAAACCTAGAAAATTAGGAGATTCAGCAAGTAGAATGAGAGTATACTCTTACATTTTTAATATTTATTTCTAGAAATTCATCATAGAAGAACAAAGTGTGTTTTATATGTTGTGCTAGACTTTAAATGGAGTGAGCAGGGAAGATTAGGTCCCTGTTCTCTCTCTGCTCCAAGCTTGAAAGGGCTATTAATACTGTAACTATTTTATTTACCTTAATTCTTTTGTTTTCTATAATATTAGGGCAGCTACATTTGCTGATTATGAGCAGAAGGTGAAGCCAGTGGCACACACCAGTTCAGTGTGTGACCCTGGCACATAAGCTGCCTTCTGTGCTCCTGTACATTAGAAGCAGCATTCCCATGAGCTGGTGGAAAATGATAAAGCAGAACAGGAGGACACAGCTCAGGACATTGAGCAGCCCAAGCTGAGAATAATGAAAGCACAGCATGATGTTACTAATACCAAATGATTAGATTTCATAAACATTTTTCACCTATATTGTTTGTTGGGAGTGATTATGCTTTCTTTTTTTTATTTTTTAGACTTCTCTGCAATTGTAGATGAGAAATGAAAAATTAATAAATAAATGCATACATCATGTGTACTGTAGGTCTAGTTTTGTGAGGCAAGTATATAATTCAATATAATATAATTATAATTAATTATAATTATAATATAATTCAATGCATGGACTATATAACTTAGAACATTCAGGTCATCATTTTCAGGTATTTATAGCTATCTGTTCTTGCCATAAGGCAGTGTATTGCAAACAAATGTAACTGCTAAAACTGTAATTACAGATCTAGATTACAGATCGCTTATGAAACTTGCTGTTCCTTCCTCATTTATTCCTTAAAGCCATTGTCAGTACCTAGGGAGTGTGAAATATAAAGGCCATAAAAATAACTCAACAGATTCTCATTAGGAGGAACGAGAGAAATAGAGGACAAATAAAGAGGCATATAAACTAGACTTGATTTAGTATTGCTTTCAACACATACCTCTGCTAAGATATATTAGATATTCTTCACTTAGGATGGTTCTGAACTTTCTGTATAGCAGTCTTTATTTTTTAGGTTTTTTTTTTAAAAAGAAAAGAGGGATTTTTTTATATTATTGATCTCTGGGGGCAGGGAGTGCTGAAAATGCAGGTCCCCACTAATAGGCCAGGTGCACTGCAGCAGCTGTGGTATAAGTATAACCCTTCTCTGCCCCACTGCTAACCTCAGCCATGACCTCTGAGACTTCCTCTAATAATTATAAGAGGTAATTTACTGTCATTTTCACTCCTTTCAGAGAGATTCTTTGCACCAAAGCTGTCAGTCAGTGCCAATCCTGGTGCAGCAACTTTGTCCACACAGGATTTGAGGAGAGCAGCCTACTCCTGCTGTTCCTGCTCCCCTGATTTTTCTTTGTTCCTTAAATAATAATTTCCATTCTGTTTCTTGAACAGCTTAGTGTATATTAATTAGCTAATCTGTCTCACTGTATAGATAGAGAAACCTTTGGAAATATCCTTATGAACACATTTTTTTCATGTGGTTAATCTTATAAGAACAGAGGGGGAAAGACTCCCCTCAGCTGTGCAATACTTCCTCAGAATAGGACTTAAAATCATAGAATGGTTTGGGTTGGAAGGGATTTTAAAGATCATCTAGTTTCAATCCCACTGCCATGGGCAGGGACACCTCCAACTAGACCAGGTTGCCTCATCCAACCTGGCCTTAAACACCTCCAGAGAGGGAGTATGATCCATTTCTCTGATAGAAATTACCTGCTACACATTCCCTCAAAATACATATCTTTTCTTTTTTTCCCAATAAAATAGTATTTATTGTCCCATGCAAGTATTTATTACTAGAATGTATTTCTTTTTCCTCAGAGTAGAGTATCCCAAGCATGAAAGTTAACATTTTTCATGAAAAATTAAAGACTATAAATAACAAATAAGACATTTGCTTACGTAATTCAACAACATGAAGAGATCTGGGATGAATTCTTGCTATTCTGGATGTCGGTCTCTCATTTGATCTATTCTGGTTGCTGCAATCCCCGTGAATATTTCTCACGATTCCTGACCAGATCTTGGCAATGATCAAAGAAGACAAAATCTCTACAGAGTACTTCTCAGCTTTTAGACTGAACTTACAGTACAGGCATGCTGCTAGTCATATCCCATGACTAGTGAGCCTCAATATTTTGATTTTAAGATCTCACAGGCACCTGGGAACCAGCAGAAACACATGACAACCTCAGCATTACATCTGGGTTAAATAATAAGTGACTGCAAAACTAAAAAAATGTGGCTACAGTTCCACTCTGGCATTCCTGGGATGTCATAAACCAGCAAAGCAAAGCTTGAGTGATTTATGAAAATTCCCAGAAACTCTACTTAGTTTTGCAGGTAGGGATATCTAGCTCATCTAGTCCTTAAACTATTAATTTACTATTGTCCTAAAAGTTTTGGCTGCTGTTTAATCACTCTACCTCTGTGGTACACAATCAGAGAAATCCCTGCTAAAGGGTATGGTAGAATTCTATGATTTGAAAGCTTCAAAGGGCACCTTAGGATGTTTTTTTTTTTTTAAGACTGATTTCACTATCTAATTTATTTAGCCACTTTTAAAGAACCCAGTTGAAACTGGATTGTTGAAATGGTCTCTTCTGGCCTTGACATGTATAAATCTTTAAAGTTTCAATGGGTACTTCAACAAAGTCACATAGGACAAGCTACATGATGACAGATGCATATACACACTTTGTCTGCTATAGGAAATCAGCTACTCTCTGGATGTTTCTGGTGAGAATTAGATGTCGGTGTACAAAGAAAGTACCAAGTACTTTGTACCAGCAAGCCTCTACATATGCTCTGTCACATGAAAAAAGTGGTCCATGGAGAGAGTTAACTCCCTTAAGAGCAGAAATGTATCAGCAGTGCTGTTTGAATTACAATTTACAAGAGTTAGACATCTCTGTGGGCTGTATCTTTGCCATTAGGTTTTATCTAGTTATTAATTCTTACCTAAATTAAACTGAGATTCACTTCTTATCCTTGATAGTCCTCTTGGTGGTAATTTGGATTCACTGTAGTGCAAAAACTTATTCCCAATTAAGAAGAAGCAAGATTCTTTACACTACATGTGGAATTGTTATATTCTGTGAGTCATTCTTTGCATTTAAGTGTGGCTAGCACTTAATTATTGAGTTTATGGCTCATGCAGGTAGGATCACATAGCTGTAATTTAATTCACCATCTCATTTGCTATGATAATAATTACTTTAAGACAAAACTTCCATGTGCTCTCTCTGTTTATGCTTCCTTGAAAGTTTTTTAGCTACTCCCTAAGTATCAGGAAGATTAGCAATTCTGCAGAGGAAGATTAGCAATTCCACAGGGATCTAGATTCACCATTGTGCAATGATTTATTTTGGAAAGAAAGAAGAGAACATGATACCTGAATTAGCAAGTGTCCCTCAGCCGTATGTGGTGATACTTTGGAGAAACAAAGTTGGCAATATATGACCTTTAACTAATTTCATGTCTGTTGTTACCACAGGAAAACAAGAAGGAGACAGAAAGGAAAAGTAATTCTTTTAATATGTTTTTATAAGCAAATACCTGATGAGAGAACCTGAAAATTAAATATGCAATGCTGACTAGGTCTAGAAAGCCTGTTTCTAAAGTGATCTGTCAGGCAGTTTTCTGGGATGTGCCAAAGTAAAGTTCATCCCTTTTTGTTAGAGCTCCTCATTTGAAGGACATCTACAGGCAGATTTAGAGCTTTTCTATCATCAGCCCTCACCACCATCCCTGGATCCTGTCTGGACCCTTGGATCAAGCACAACACTGAAATCCCTTAACAGAGGATCCCCATCCAGCCAAGTGCATGTTCCCTGGTAGTAAGAAAGGGTAAAATGAGTAAAAATACAAAGTAATGGGTTTCCAGTGAGATTAGGGACAGAATTAATTCTCAGTATGACCTACAACAAGGAGGAATGTTACTTTTGAGCCATTTGTAAGACAAGCAGTGCCACTACATATCCCTTTCAACTTTCCCATTGGTAAACTGCATATTAGCTTGAGGGCTGCCAACACCATAATCTTCTCCATGATCTTTAATGTGGGCCCCAGTTCCTACCAAAACATTTCTTACTGTTTGTGGGATGAAGGTGTGAGATGTTTTCTAAGTGGAGTGCTGCTTTAAAATTGCTACACATGAGACAGATAGTGAGAGGGGAAATAAAACAAACCTAAACCTCCTTCTCTTAAACATGAACTGAGCAAACCTGGTAAAAATGAAGTATTAATACACTGGAGTTTTTCAGAGTCCTTTGGAGCTCTCTAACAGAGCTTTTCCCCTCAGGAAATTCTGGCTCCACCAGCTCCAGCTCTTGGATGGACCCCCACAACACGCCCACCAGCATAAAGCCTCATTTATGGCTCTTAGTTCTGATGTTGATCCTACAGCTTGTGTTCATTTAGGCATTTGCAAATGTTTCTCCATTTAAATTTACCAAGGCAAATCAGTTAATGTAAAGTAATAACTTGTGTAATTATATAGAGGAAGAATTAAGTTGGCAGTCTGGTCAGGATTTCATATTTTACTCACTTATGGATCACAGGAAGTCATTTAGGTCTTTGAGCATGGGAAACAAATTGATACAGATCAAGGAGAAACCTAATTTTTCAAATTTTTCTGTTTATAGGTGTGACTATAGAAATTTGCCTCTGAAGGAAACAATATTCATCAGATTTCATGCAGCCTTACAGAAATATTTTCTGTGTTGCTTTTGAAATAGAAAGTTGCAGAGTTAGCTAAGGGGAAGTAAAGGAGAAATGAAGGAAAAAAAATGTTTTCAAAATGATGGGGTTTAATTTTTTATCAATAGATGTTCCTTATGAGCCTTAGTTTGGCCTTGGCAAATTCTGAGAATTACTTTTATTTATGGCTGAGTTAGCAGCTATTGCAATTTCGAGATGACTTTGGGTAATTCTTTGTTATGATTTATTACATACCAGGATGGACAGAGTAAATTTATTCTTTGTACATTTCTTTCTAGAGAAACACACTAACTGGATAACTAGTAAAAATGATCGATACATTCAGTCCCTGTTTTCTTTGAAGGCTTCAGTCTCAAGCCAGAGAAAAGGTTTTCTCTTGGTGCCAGCCACCTCCTTTCTATTTTTTTTTTCCTTATGAATTTGCTTCATATTCTTTCTATTTTAGCAAACAGACTGGGTTTTTATTTTGTTTGATTTTGCAGATTTTTTTTTTATTTTTCTCTTGCTTTACTAAAAGGAAGACTAGTTTAAAAATTAAGGACAGGTCTACTCTGAAAGATTGCATATCATAGATCCTCTATACTCAAGATGTGGTCACTATGTCACTAGTAATTAGGACACAACTAATTTTCTCTCTATAATCCTATTACATACACCAAAAATCCTTACTGTTGTCTAAAATATTGTCTTTTTATTTTATCATAAATAAAAACTAGCTAAGGGAAAATTCTTAATATAACCTAGAATATGATGCTCTCTTACTTTCTTTGTTAAAGCTAATGCTTTGTTCTGTTTCCACATCTTTGTGTCAACAGAAGACCTTTAAAAAAATCTTTTCTGTGTAGTGAGTGTCCTCTGTTCTGAAGATGATAGAACAATAAAAGTAAGAGCATTAAATAAAGGGAGAATGTATTTATTTCTTTCTTTTTAGGGTTTTTTATTGCTTATTTTTCCTTTTCTGAATGATTGATGTGTTTTGTGTTAGATCAAATCATCTATTGATCTCTTTTTTCCTTGGGTAGTTCCTTCCCTATTAACATGTTCCAAAACTTTAGGTTACTATATACATAACATGAAAAAAAAAAAAAAACCCAAACAAAATAAACCAAAAAAAAAAAAGAAACGAAAACTACAACAGAAATCCCTTCAAACCTCAAAAAAACTTTGAGCTTAGCTCTTGGATCTCCCTCTTGATGGGAGGACCAGAAACAATGGATGTCAATTGGAAGGGAGTAGATTTAGACTTGACATGAGAAAGAAATTCTTCACAGTGAGGGTGGTGAAACACTGGAACAGGTTGCCCAGAGAGGTTGTGGATGCCCCCTCAATCCCTGAAGGTGTTCAAGACCAGGCTGGACAAGGCACTGAGCAGCCTGATGTAGGGGGAGGTGTCCCTGCCTATGGCAGGGGGGTTGGTAGGTTTAGGATCTTTAAGGTCTCTTCCAACTCAAACTATTCTATGATTCTATTATTCTATAACAACTAAAAAAAAAGGAAAAAGGCACTCCAAAAGTGCTCAACAGACTCTTGATTTCAAAAATATTGTCCCTTGGATCCAATTTTTTACTGAATGGCAACTTTATGCTTCTGACACTGAAGATTTCTCTACTCAGATCTCTCTGTGGTGTCAACACACTTTATTATCCACACAAGAATTCCCAGATTCCAGCTTACAGAGTGTTTTTATTTACAGCCCCCCCTATTGCTAAGCAACTGTCCCTTATAGATGGCACAGTCTTTTGCTTCCTTTCAACACCTCTTGGGTTTATGTTTGCTTGCAGCACAGCAGTCTTGATTTTTCTTAAGTGGCTGAGAGTGGAAATCATTACAGGATGTTGTATAAAGGCAAGGTGACTGATACAGAGTCCAAGTGAGTCTACAACAGGCTTGACAACCTGTTTGCCTGAAACACTCCACCCAATTAGCAGGTGTTGGTCCTATTTGGAGAGGTGGGGTGGAATCTGATCTCTCCAGGAGACAGGTGATTACCCCACCCAGATAGAAGAGATAGACAAGAGAGACTCTTTAGATCTAGACTGTGGTCGCAACTCAAATTGCTGCTGGGCTTGGTGGGACTGCCTGAGCTGAAACCAAGCTACATTGTTCATTTCTTTGCTAATAAAGCCATGCCCAAAATGTGGGGCAGGTTTTTCTCTACACAGTAAAAGCAGTTTTGTTTCAGTTATGATCAGAAAAGAGCTTTGCTTGACCTCCAGGCTTCCCAAAGTTTTGAGTTATTCCTGAAGTGCTCTTATGTCCATTAAATAAATTCATTCTGTGCTGTAGGAAGTGCATCCTAGTGAAGAAACATAACAATCATTCTGCAAAATCCTGAAAACCCACTTGTTTTCTGGGCTGCACCCACAAAAGACTTTGTTCTGTTCTACTTAACTACACATTAACCAGATGTACCAAAATATGAGCTGGTCATTAAATCAGGTACTTAGAGTTGGAGCCTTTTCTTGGCATCCCTCTTGCTGTTTACAGGTCCAGAACAATTATTATCTGCATCTACTGATTTAAGGATTGGTAACACATCTTGTAATAAGTACAGAGTACAGAAAAAAATGGAGAAATTTTTCTGGCTAAGATGGAGAGATCAGGAGTTAAGTGCTAAGGACAAAGTTTTGAAGGCTTAGTGCACTAAAGGGGGTCATCTTTAAAGCATGGCTTCTAATGACTTCTTCTAATTGCTTCTGGCTTAAGAGAGTTTTCAGGACAGATTTGAGGGAGTATTCCACCTGTCTTAGCTGCCTCAGCCTTAGTAATAGATTCTGGGCCAAATGACCAAACACCAAGAGTGACTACCAGATTTTTGAGTAGGTAGGTAGCCAGGCAGGCAGACATTTTGTGTTTCACTCTCACTGAGACAAGTGAAGAAACAGAGAAGGTTTCCATCTGCTCTCTTCTCCTGAAGAGAAAGACTTGGGAGTGTCAGTTGATGACAAACTCAACATGAGCCAGCAGTGTGCACTTGCAGCCAAGAAGGCCAACCAAATCCTGGGCTGCATCAAGAGGAGTGTGACCAGCAGTCAAGAGAGGGGATTTTCCCAACTACTGGGCTCTGGTGAGACCCCACCTGGAGTTACTGTGTCCAGTTCTGGAGCCCTCAACATCAGAAGGACATCGAGCTGTTGGAGCAGGTCC
>VZTY01013987.1:175585-220050 GCA_013400935.1 Turnix velox | reverse complement strand
GGGGGTAGATTTAGACTTGACATAAGAAAGAAATTCTTTACAGTGAGGGTGGTGAAACACTGGAAGAGGTTGCCCAGAGAGCCTGTGGATGCCCCCTCTCTGGAGGTGTTCAAGACCAGGCTGGACATGACACTGAGCAGCCTGATGTAGTGGGAGGTGTCCCTGCCTATGGCAGGGGGGTTGGAACTTGATGATCTTTAAGGTCCCTTCCAACCTGAACTATTCTGTGATGCTATGCTCTGCAAGTGTGCTGACAATACAACTGATTGCTATGATGGCATCATGCAGTTTTGTGGCTTGAGCTTTTTTTCCGCAGCTATTTTTTTTATCATATACTTTGTTAGTTGGCTTCTTTTTTTCATGTCTCGATGCTTTTATGGTTTAAATTCATGGAGGCATCCTGAAACTTGAGTAAATTATACCTTATAAATAGCCTCATGAACTCTGTCATATCAGAAAATCAGACCAATAACAGGCATAGCTAAATTGGGAAGATAACCAACAGTGCAGTGAACTGTTCAAGGCAACCAAAAATGTCTTATCAACCCTCATCAGCACTTTAAATTCTGAGGGCTTGTCTTGTCAGCAGAAGAAAATATAGTAACTGAACTAATCAATGATTCCTCTGCAATGTTGGCAGTGGTCACCATGCCTAGGAGAAATGTAATTCCTGTCATCTCCAGAGGAGACAAGATGTCCAGATCAAAATCGAATCCAAAGGCCACTGGATCTAGAGTTCTGTCAGCTTTTTTTGAAGCTCTGAGGTGGAAAGACAAGTACAATGATGCTTCAATCCACAAAATAACAAATTTATAAGAGACCACATACCTTGTTTGCATATTCAGGGTTAATACTGGATTTACCTGGGTCTGGTCTGTGTGTCTGATGCAACACATCATGATTATAAGGCTTTGATTAGTGTCAACAAGAACTAAATTAGTAGATTTAATAAATAGATTAATAGGTAAATTTAGTTCCACAAGAGCTAAATTAGTAGAAATCATAGAATCACAGAATAGTTCAGGTTGGAAGGGACCTTAAAGATTGTCGAGTTCCAAGCCCCCTGCCATAGGCAGGAACACCTCCCACCACATCAGGCTGCTCAGTGCCTTGTCCAGCCTAGTCTTAAACACCTCCAGAGAGGGGGCATCCACAACTTCCCTGGGCGACCGGTTTCAGTGTTTCACCACCCTCACTGTGAAGAATTTCTTTCTTATGTCAAGTCTAAATCTACCCCCCTCCAATCTACATCCATTGTTTCTAGTCCTCCTATCCGATATCATGTTAAAAATTCCTTCCCCTGCCTTTCTGTAGGACCCCCTCAGGTATTGATAAGTTACTCTGAGGTCCCCCCTGAGCCTTCTCTTCTCCAGGCTGAACAACCCCTACTCCCTCAGCCTGTCTTCATAGGGCAGTTCCTCCAGCGGTTTGACCATCTTCGTGGCCCTCCTCTGGACCTGGTCCAACAGCTCAATGTCCTTTCTGTAGCACAGACCTTGGTACTTCATCTGCCCAAATGATTTCACTCAGCACCACAGACTGCTGCTTTGTCACGGGATAGGGCTATAAAACATTGATCCTGCTAATTGCAATGCACAATAATGATAACGCACAACAGGGGTGGAAATGGTCTATTGATTCAAACTTGTGGGGGTTATACAGTAATAAATCATAGTCTGCAAATGTTCTCATGCCAACTGGCCTCCCCCGCTCTAAAATCATCCAGCTGCCCCTACAGGTTCCACTGGAAGGTTATCTCATGGAATACAGGTGTGGGGACATGATTTCTCCACCCGTTAGGGCCTCTTCAAAGTTCCCAGTACTCAGGGACTTTCCTCTTACTGCCGATGCAGCACTAAGCACAATAGTCTTACCAGCTGGCTTACATCAATAAAATACAATTTTAGAATATAATCTTATTTTAACAGCACTGGAATAATTTTCTTTGTTCCCTGCCTATTCTGGCCCTGTTTCAAGCAGGTTGTGGTCTTTAACCAATATTTTTCTAAGTGCTACTGAAATAGAAAGAAGGAAATAGTAACAATTCTTAAATAATCTTACTGCATTTTACACAATACTTGCACACAAGCAGCATGAGCTGTGAAAGCAGATGCCATGTGGAGCTCACCCAGACAAGAACTTCCTTCTTTTACTCACAGGCTGAAGTGTCTGCAGGATCTGTCTGGGAATCAATCACCTGCATGCATGGCAATTACATATATACTTACTGCACTGATATTCTAAGAAATGTTTTTCTTGAAACAATGCTGCTGCATTCTGAAAAAGATGCCTCATCAGTACAGACTGACCTGATCACAGCTGACAGTGACCCATGAACAAAAAAGGGAATTTAAATCACTCCCTGATAGGTAGGGAGCATCTTTCACCAGACTAATAAATCTGAATGACAAGAACTATTGGGGATTACTTATTCTCCATGGATGTCTCTGACCTTGCCACTTGAGAATTGAACTAATTGGACAGAAGAAGGAAAAAAAAAAAGTAAACATATTAATTAAACTCATGGATGGGACTTTAGATGGAAGCTGTCCATCCATTTTGATGTGAAAGACAAAACAGGTATTTATTTTGTTTGTCCAGCTGTTAGAGGATAGCTTTAAATCCCCATGTCCATCCGGTTTAGACAAAACCTTCTGATGTTTTAATCACTTGGCTATATGGGAGGGCTGAAATAAAGGAAGAATATATTACAGAATTTGATCCTTATCTGGGTTAAATCAGCAGAAAACTGTTGAAGCTAATGATACCGTAATGGATTACTGTGATTTCTATTATTGCCCTTCATAGTCTGGCCATTTGCATTTGCTATAATATCTAAGAAGTACGATTGCTAGCCATACTAGTTAAATAAAAATGAAGTGATTTTCTTAAAAGAAGGAGAAGAATCTGGATATTAGTTGGTCACAAGGACTTACCCTTTAACTTCCACTGAAAAAGATGTCATTATAAAAATCTTTGTTGCATCAGATCGAAGTACGTAAGTTCCAGGCTTCTGCAAGGGAAATAATTACTGGAAACTCCTAAAAACCACCTAAATTCTGTTTCAATTTTCATACACAAAGCAGATGTTTTGACAGATGGATGGACTTTATTTTTGTAACTGTCCGGGAAAAGTCTGCATAACACAGCCTAATCAGTGTTACATATCTCTGCTGTTTGTTTTTCAGTCTTTCTGCATTTGGTTCCTATTATTTTTTCAGGAGAATCTCTCTCTGCATAAGCCCTCCCATCAATTTGGTATAAAAATATTAGAAAACTCTTCAAAAAATACATGGCTATGTTTGGCTAGTAAATTAGACATTTTAGTATGATATGTGATGGGAGAACTAGCAATAATGGATGTAAATTGGAAATGGGGAAATTCAGGCTAGATATAAGAAATTCTTTACAGTGAGGGTGGTGAAACACTGGAAAAGGTTGCCCAGAGAGGTTGTGGATGTCCCCTCAATTCTGAAGGTGTGTAAGACCAAATTGGATGAGGCACTGAGCAACCTGGTGTAGTGGGAGGTGTCCCTGCCCATGGCAGGGGGTTGCAACTAGATGATCTTTAAAGGTCCCTTCCAACCCAAACCATTCTATGATTCCATAATACTTGGGATTGAAATTTAGAGTTAAGTTCTCTGAACAGACATGCTGGACCTGTTTGACTTTAGTTCACACACTGAATGCAAGTGACAGTCTAATAATTTCTCAACTTTTTCCACAAGGAGTAGCTTAGTACAGCAGAATTTGCTGTGGGTTTGGTGCTTTGGCTGTGGTACCACAGGATGATGCCTGGAGAAGAGAAGGCTCAGGGGGGACCTCAGAGTAACTTATCAATATCTGAGGGGGTCCTACAGAAAGGCAGGGGTAGGACTTTTTAATAAGATATGTGATGGGAGGACCAGAAATAATGGATGTAAATTGCAAGGGAAGAGATTCAAGCTTACTATAAGAGAAATTCTTTACAGTGAGGGTGGTGAAACACTGGAAGAGGTTGCCCAGAGAGGTTGTGGATGCCCCCTCTCTGGAGGTGTTTAAGACCAGGCTGGACAAGGCACGGAGCAGCCTGATGTAGTGGGAGGTGTCCCTGCCTATGGCAGGGAGGTTGGAACTTGATGATCTTTAAGGTCCCTTCCAACCTGAACTATTCTGTGATTCTATGAAATGGTTTTTACCTACACTTTGAATATACTGTCAACATGGAGCTGAGAACCTGAATTAAGCTATAGCTGCTGTACACAAGGTAAAATGGCTTCAGCTGGATGACCTTGTGCCCTTATGAAGCAAACTAACCCCAGGAAAGCCTCCCTGTCTGCCTGGGGGGAGTGATGTGATCCATATTCCTTGAAGCAGAGAAACAAACTGGATTGTGTCCCACCTTTGGTCAATGCTTCATCCACTGCTCATGGCACAGCCAGGACCAGGCATGAATCCTTTCTTTGGAGGATATTGACCATCTCATCACGGGACTTTTTGCAGCAGTTCCACTGTTCCCTTTCTTAGGACACAGAAAGACCTTGCAGGCTATGCTGAATGGTCTCAGATATGATACAGGGGCTTAGCTGCTTGCTTTTCAAGATAGAGATACTTTACAGGGCTAAAGGCAGATCCTGCAGCTCTGGGGGAAACCTTATACCATTTATTGAAATATTAATGAAAATTAATCCTCTCCAGGGGTGGGCAAGATATATGAATGGGAGTCTTGAGGTCTGTACTAACTCCCACATAAGGTACCTGATTTTCTCTTTGAATATTTTCCTTGATCATTCTGTACCATAGGACTTCATTATGCTTTCTACTGTATTTTTGTGTATATGAAGTGAAGGTTTAGGGCATAAACCAGTGTCTAGCTTCGTATAGACAAAGTTTTCTGATGATAAGATACTCGTTATACCAGATAGGATTATTAGGTGAAATAATTTATAATGATTCACTGAAGTGATTCCAGTCTTCTTTAAGATTTATTTTCAAAACCCATCTAAGTACTACTTTGTTGCCTACAGAAAACTTTGCAAACCCTGCATTCATTTTCATCCACATTATTAAGCTATAAGTATTGTAAACTCCCAAATCACTCTGCTTGAAAAAAACCCTTCTGATTTCCACCTGGAAAATTTTTTTTTTAATGTCAAATTTTTATTTTTTGGTTGTTTTACTTGATAGAGAACAAAAGTGCATGGATAAGTCTAGAATATGTTCCCTTTAAACAACATCCCTTTGCTGGGTAAAGTGAAAATGGATACAAAGGCACTGGGGGGCTGAACTCACACACAGACAGTGTTTAAATTCCCTGACAATTTATTCCTTATAGCTTCTGGCTCTGGGTTACTTCCTTGTCCTCCAGTGGATATTTTCTCCCTCCTGCTGTATTTTACCATGATACCACATTTCTTTTGTTGTCTTTGTCTCCTTTCCAGCGCCTTATGCTCTGAGATCATGTAGTGAAGTGCCTGGTTCTTCTGGCACAGACCTTCACGCTAACAATATAGCTCTGGCCTGGGGCTCTGGCAAGGGGAGATGCTGCTGCCAAGTGGGACAAACCCAGTTGGAGACACCCAAGTCATTCCAGGCCTCCAGCCAAGGGGGCTGGGGGGCTTCCTTTGTAGTCAAGTTGACATAGCCACTGGTGTGGAGACCAACAGAGCCATCTGCCAGGTTTCACATGAAGGTACCATTGTAGGAACCTTGCAGGCAGGGCAGGAACAGTGAAGCAGAGACTGAAAGTGGGAGTCCATCACCCAAGTCGGCGTGAGCCCAAGTTGCCTCAATGCACACACACTTTTTTTGTTGAGAATTTCTTCTTTGAAACACATGTGTACTGGAATTGTAGTCTGAGCAAATTGTTCAAAGGGGTAAAAACTGAGATTTATGTGAAGCTTTTTCTGCCCAGAGCCACATAAACTGGGAAAAATTAATATTCACCATCATGAAGCAGAATCTTTGCAAAGTTCAAAATGCCAAAGGCAAAGGTACATTTCCACACATTGCACTGTACCTATGCAGGGTGAACATAAGCACAATGAGACAAAGAGAAGAATCCTATTATAGAACAGAATCATAGAATAGTTTGGGTTGGAAGGGACCTTAAAGAACATTGAGTTCCACCCTGCCATAAGCAGGGACACCTCCAACTAGATCAGGCAGCTTAGTGCCATGTCCAGCCTGGTCTTGAATACCTCCAGAGAGGGGGCATCCACAGCCTCTCTGGGCAACCTCTTCTAGTGTTTCACCACCCTTACTGTAAAGAATTTCTTTCTTATGTCAAGTCTAAATCTGCCCCCTTCCAATTTACATCCGTTGTTTCTGGTCCTCCCATCAGATATCTTATTAAAAAGTCCTACCCCTGCCTTTCTGTAGGACCCCCTCAGGTACTGATAAGTTACTATGAGGTCCCCCTATATTATCCTGTAGTTAAAATCAATGCACCCATTGCTATTGTTCCAGTGAAACTAGCACCTTCTCCCAGGCAGGGCAGAACTTCACTTTGAACTTCCTCAGTTGAGAGGGGCTTAAACCAGAACGGCAACTTCACTTTGAAGTAATTTATTGTGGCTTAATGCACCTCTTTATTTCTTTATTTTTTACATTCATGTAAAATACATAAAGAAACCTAATCTGTTAGGGAGCTGCATGAAAATTTACTGAATAAACCTTAATGGTTCCTTTATACCACTATAAAACACAGGGAAGCCATAAGAGCAGCATGAACCAGCCTGGGAACTTTAAATGTTATATAAATTTATTTGTCATACTCAAAGTTTTATTGCTGTAGGTATTTGCTTTCCCCATTGTTTAACTAGGTTGTGTGTCTCTTTGACATCTTTGGTCAAAAGCACGTTGTAGAAGGAATGAAGGAGAGCTTAACAGCAGGGTCAAATAAGCCAGAACTGCTTTTGGAAATGTATATTATAAATACAAAGTAACTTTACTGATATTAATGCAGTTAGACTACTATTAATCTTGAAAACTTGAAGCACAAATATGGCTATTACAGAGTTAATTCCTGTCCCTGCTCCTACCCCTAGGCTAATCTGGACTAATTCAGTGAAGCTGATGATAGTTATTTTTCTTAATTTCCGTCTGTAGAAATCAAAGAGGAGTCAGCCCCTTAAGTAGGGTTTTCCATCCCACCTTTAAAGTATTAGCTCTCTAATACCTTCTTGCTGTATATCACAGATAAGCAACTGTATGAGAGCCTTTAGTCACAGGTGGTGTGTGGCTGTAAATCTGAAGAGCTCTTCTGAAATCAGCACAATCTGTGGTGACTCACAGTGTCCATGGGTCTAGACCCTCCACTTAGGGAATTTTGCCTAGGTTTTGCATCCCTGGTATCTAACATCTCATGTTCTTCTTTTAAAGACTTTAACAAACCATAGTCATAGACAAAAAAAGACATTTTTTAATCATGGTATATCAAAGAAGACAAGGCAGAGAATGGATCTACTGAAACAGCACTGCTATTAAATTTGGCCAGATACAACTGTAAGTAGGAAAATGCAGAATTATTTAGTAATGCCAATTATTTAGTAATACAGAGTCCAGTACAAAGTCAGGTGCTTCATTCAAAATATAGAATATAGGAAAGTATATCAGTTTTGTTAATTTTTAACTTTAAGTGAATTTGCAGTGTTAGCCTATTTTAGTTCTTGCAAGCATTGAATTGGTTTTTCTGTATTTCTCTTAATAAAAAGAAAACACTTTAGGAATGTTACCAAATCATACATTGTCATTTTAATGTTTCATGTTGGGTATTTGCTTAGTGCTCTACTCCTTTGATACCTGAAGGCAGTCTGGGGATGCATATACATATAATAAATGTATGTGGATGTGTAGGAGGAGGAATGCTTATACACCACAAATTGTGTATGTTTTTATTAATCGAGGTAGGAATGAAAAGAATTGAGACTTCTGGTAGCATCCATCTGTATTTTTTTCAATTTCCTGTTGGATTACCTTAGCTGTCTCTATGTTTTCTATCTCAGTAGAAAAGGTACGTTTTCAGCAGTAAGCCAAGAACAGAGTAAGATTCTTTGTACTCTTCTCTGGGTGCTCTTATTAATACATTGCCATTATCAGTTAGGGAAATAAGCAATAACATTGGAAGATCAACCTTATTTCAGCAGGGAATCAGTATTTTATAGAATCATAGAGTAGTTTGGGTTGGAAGGGACCTTAAAGATCATCGAGTTCCAACCCCCCTGCCATAGGCAGGGACACCTCCCACTACATCAGGCTGCTCAGTGCCTTGTCCAGCCTGGCCTTAAACACCTCAAGAGATTGAGGGGGCATCCACAGCCTCTCTGGGCAACCTATTCCAGTGTTTCACCACCCTCACTGTAAAGAATCTCTTTCTTATGTCAAGTCTGAATCTACCCCCTTCCAATTTACATCCATTATTTCTGGTCCTCCCATCAGATATCTTATTAAAAAGTCCTACCCCTGCCTTCCTGTGGGACCCCCTCTGGTATTGATAAGCCCCCCCTGAGCCTTCTCTTCTCCAGGCTGAACAACCCAACTCCTTCACTCCTTTTCACTAAAATATGTTCATTATTTTTCCCTGTGGTGGCCTAAGGCATGCCTCAGATTGAATGTGCATTTTCCTGGCATAGCCACTATTTTGTGTTTGAGAATATTTGGGTTAATTAGCAAGCAAGGTACAGAGATGGATAATGCCAGTCAAGGAGATTTCTTTGGGGCAGTGTTGCTATGAGTCCTACTCTACTTGGAGTAGAGCTGGGTGCTGTAGTAAAAAATTATCAAATGAAAAGTTTTCTTCATTTTAAACCACAGCCTTTGCTGGAAATGGCTGTTTTATTCCAGTGCTTTTATTTTTCCCCTATTTGGAACCCGTTGTTTGTCATTCTGCTGGTAGACTGATTCACAGGCATTGACATGTTTCTTTTTATTGTTAGACTTGATGGAAATAAAAATATTAACAGAAAAAGTCGACATCTTGGCTGTCAGGTTAGACATTTACATTTTAGTAACATTAGGCATTAATAATGACATTTTTGTTAGCAGATAGCAGACAATGTTTGTACTAGGGACTGCTTGTGTTGCTATTAAGTTTTTTAATTGCTGAGAAATAGAATTACTCATGATGGATAATTTACTCATGTAGCAAATTTTGCAAAGTTTGTATTCTAGGGTCTGTCAGTAATTGCATTAAAGTTGAGCATATGTATTAATCTTTGTAAAACTGGCCCCCAAGCACAGACAACAGGGAAAGGAAGGCAGCATTCATATTATTGTTAGAAATGTTGTATCAATGATTTGTTTTTCATCAAGTCCTTCCATCTGGCCCATCTTTCTTTTAATTGTTATTTAATTGAGTACAAGCAAACAGTTGGTCAATTTTTCTTCATTATTTCATTCTGACACATTTCTATAAATGGGCTTTGTCTTACAAACATAGCAATAGCATAAATTACAAAGATGATGCGTGTCTGAGACAAAAAATAAGCATTTTTTTTGTATAATCTTTTCTTTGGGAATGGAGGCTTTATGAAATGGCAACCAAAAGATGTTTACATAAGCAAAGACATTTAAACGAGAGTCTGCATCAGGCTGGTTATTAGATGCTTAGCAATAAACAAGCTTATAAACAGCATTAAATGATCATGCATTTAAAATACATGCATTCAGCCACACAGAAGAGCTCCCATTAATCTTAATCACAGAATTAACTTTGTGGATGCATTTTTTTCCCTCCCTTCTTTTCTTTGCAGAGAGAATGTGCTAATTTCATCAAGGTGCTTAAGGCTTACAACCAGACTCACTTGTATGCCTGTGGAACAGGGGCTTTTCATCCAGTCTGCACTTATATTGAAGTTGGAAGCCATCCTGAGGTAAACTATCTTGAAACAATATTTGTCTTTTTGCCTCTTTTTAATCCTTATTGGTGTTTTGCCACAATGTCTTCCTGCCAAAAAGTGCTCTCACTCCTTTCTGTGGCTGAGGGAGTGGATCTGGTAGGACCCGATTTTCAATCAGGTGCTGACAAGCTGATTGATAAATCACAGCAGAATCTGGACTTTGCTTCCCTATAGAGCATCTTTTCCCCCAAGGCCTTAAAGAAATCTGAACAAACCCCTTCTGCCTCGTTCATGAAGTTAAAACCACTCTTTTTTGGTTGGGGGAGATACCAGCCATGAGAGTTCAGCCTGTGTGTTTATCTGGAGGCAACTGTCCATTAGTTTCCTACTGTCAATAAGGTCTGACACTGTGGCACCTTTCTCCCAGCTTGGAATAGAAATCATGTCACACATTCATAAATCCCACTACCAGATTTAACACATTTTTTTTCATGTTACCTAGGTTTTTTTTCCTTATTTTTAGTGAAAAATAAATCACTTACCCTCTCTTTTTCCCCATCAGCTTGCTGATTTTTTGCTTAGGGTTGCAAAAATCTTACAGTAGCTCTTGTACTGTTTTGTTAATGATTGTTGTAACTAAATAGGTAAGTATGGTCTTAGAGAAAAACAGTGTCACAGAAAGCAATGAGACTATGCTCATTTTCCTGGCTGAAGATTTGACAAGAATATCTCTGGGTTCAATTTCAATCCTTTTTCTCTGCAGAAAAGCCAATCTTTTATTTTTCCTTTAAGATAAGTGTGTGATAGAAATTTGTCCACTCTGTTTTCAGTCTGAATTATCCAAATATTGCTCAATGGACTGTTTCAATTTAGCAACCAGGCTTTTTGATGAGTTTTCAGCAGGCACCTAATTTATGTCTATATTTTACTGGTGTATTTTACTTGTGATTTCCAAAGAACAGTTCTTTCAAGTTGCCTTATGGTTTTGCAATTCAGGTTTGCAGATTTCCCTGAAAATAAAGCAGCATCATTGTTAAATGAATGAGGACTCAGGTATTTAAAAAATCAGAATTTCTTCTTGCAGAAAAATTAACAGATCTTTTGAGTGTTATATCTGCTGACCATTTTCCCTATAAAAATGTCTATTGCTACTTGAAACACAAATCTTTAGAGTGTTTTAATGTTTTGAAGAGATAAAGGAGCCACAAGTTAGAAGTACTTTTTATTGTTTTTTATATTCTTTAATGTTTTATTCCAGAATGCATTCTTGGCAATTAGTGATTGTCTCTTGACCACACACAGTATGGCATTGCTTACTGCATTAAACAGATTCTCTGCTTCCTGTGATCCATTTGGGAATTGGTAGACATATTAATTAACTCTAGTTCCGTAAGATGTGTGTCAATCAATTCTTGGCTCTCTGCCAAGCAAATCTATCTGCACACAGATAGCTGGTATGAGGTCATTTACTTCTATGTTTGGCTGCTTTATGATTGTACCATAAAACTAACACACACTTTATCAAGATTTATAGAAAGGATGATCAGAGATGAGGGGATGGATCCAAGCTTAGTTTAATATTCTGGGTTTTGAGATGCCGAAGTCAATGCCGTGTCAGCCCTGGAGCTGAAAGAGGATGTTTGTTTAATCTTTTTTTTTTTTTTGTGATCCTTAACTGTTAACAAAACCTAAACTGTTGCATTCATGCAATAAGTTTGTTAGTTCACATAGTGCCTGAGTCATTCTTTGACCCTTGGTCTCACCTTTGCAAAGCAGAGGAGTCAGGAGTGTGCTTATCTGAACTACCTCAGACATTGCTAGCTTTGGATTTCCTTTCATAGTTCAACTATGGGACAAATCATCTCCACCTACTCTTCCTATGTCTCAAGAGTTTGTATCATCTGTCCATCCATACAGGAGGGTCACTGCTGTAGTTCTGTAGTTCTGTCTGTGCATGGAAATCATGCACCCACCTCTTCTCAGGCTGACAAATCTTGACAGTCAGCTTGGCTCCTGCCTCTCCAAAGGTGAAAATCAGGGGAATAAATGAATTTATTAGATTTGCAATGAAAAAAATAATCTGACCTGTCTTTACCTCTCAGCTGGAGCCTGCTCCTTTCTTTCTCTACCACCTAGCAAGGAATTTCAAATGTGCATCTCCTGGAGCTGGGGAAGTGGAAGGTGCTTGATTGGCAGCAGCTATTATAGGCACCAAGGATGGGGGGGTGGGATACAATATTAACCCCCCAACCCCAACACTTTGTGTCTGGGAGAGCCAGATGGTTTCCATTGTTGTGTCAGACTGCAGCACTGGACGTGTCAAAGGGCCATTGCTTCTGTATCTTGTATATTTTATACCTGGCATGCTAAAAAAGGAGGAAGGAGTAAGTGAAGGCAAGTGGCTGATTCTCAGTTTAAAAAAAAAATTTGCCATTTCCTGAAGATTCATTTTCTGCCACAACACTTCTGGAAAATTAACTGACTTCACCATCTGCTTACTTATTTTTCAAGTACTTGTAGAGGTAAATGTGAACTGATTAGGGGAATAGTCAGGGAATGTACCTACTGTCTAATAAGAGTGTGTGTTTATGTGAGCTCTGAATATAACCCACCTGCCTGAGTGCAGTGGGGGAGAAGAAATCAGTGTGTGCCAAAGTGAGAGGACAGAGAAGAGAAATTTAAAGAAAAGAGGGGCAAGTGATGAAGGAGACACTAGAAGCAGTGGGAACAGGCTGCAGGAGGCTGGAATATGATACAGCTTTTATGACTGGGTGAAGGAAATAAATTACAATCATAAAGTAATAGGAAAATATGAATTGTTATATCTGTGGAATATCTCATGGATGTGAAGCAGCATCTCGTTCCATACTTGAAGAAAACCATTTCTAGTGATGAAACTAGGCAGGTCTAATTAAGGCTGATGAAGTACAGTATGAGAAATAATAATAAAAAGGTAAAAGGATATGAATAGCATGCTGTGCATCTGATTAAAAATGATCTGTGCAAATGTATACAACCTAATATGCTGTGAATTACACCACAGTCTGAGGAGTAAAGCAGACTAATCTTCACTGAAATCCATTCCAGATGTGTGAGGAACCAAAATATTTAAGGGAGAGGAATAAAGTTAATGTCTGAACAGTCTTTAAGCACGTAAGCCAGGAGTAAGCAGGAAAGAACATATTTAGAGAGAAGATAGCATGTGTATAGGCAGAAAATACCTGAAAGTCTAACTTAAAGCTTGAGAATATTCATCAGTGGGGCCATAGTTGAGCTTTCGTTTGAACTGGGCAAACCAGCTCATATGCCGATGTCACTGAGAAGATGACCTAACACAGACACCTACACATCTTCAGGGATGTGGGGTTAAGTAACATGTGGCACTATCTCCACATCATGCAATTTACTGAAAGAAAGCAATTACCAGCCAAAATAAGAAAGTACTTAGCAAAGGTATATTCTGCACCCACTGCCTCCTGAGGAAACAGCCCTGGATGTGCAGGAATGTTGTGCTGAGCAGTTGCAAAATTCACCAAGTCAGATCTGTGCTGGAGAGGAACAAATCCTACTGTGGGGAGACACAGAGGTGCATTAAACCCACTAGAAAATCACAACAGGATGCGGAATGCACCTGCCTGTGCGTGCCTGAGCAGGGGGGAGCAGCCCTAATCCCTTTCCTGGGGCTCCCTTTGGGGTACTTCATGTGAACCAGCAGGGGAACAGTCCTGCTTAGGAAAGAACAGGATTTTCCATTTACTTAACCCTTACATACAGGTGGAGGTGTAGAGTGTGCCCCATAGAACCTTTTTTTTTTTTAAAGGCTCAGACAGGCATTGCATGAGCTGTTCCGAATTATTTGCCAGATCCTCAGCAGGAACACATTAGGGTTTCTTCAGCAGAGGTAAATCAATAGATGCTGTCTGAGGAACTAAGCTCAGCTTCTTTTATTGTCTCCTAATACCAAATTTCTTGTCATTGTCCAACAGATTAAACCTCATTTTTAACTGGATGAACTTAAAAGGTCTGGGATCACTTTACTTGCAGGTTATTTCTCATTCCTAATCAATAAAGAAGCTCTAAATATAGGTCAGATTTATGATGTACATAAAACATGAAGTTATTGCATATGAAGTTATATAATGCTGCCACCTGTAACATATTTACTTTTTCCGGACTCTGTGTATTTTAAAAATTTTGGGTTCAACTCATAAAATTTTGCTGAATTATACTTTCCACTCTTTTTTTTTATCCCTTCTGTGCTTCACATTAGAAGAGGTCTAGAGTGCATTTTCTAAAGTAATGGACATCCTGTTCTGATACATTAATGCATCTGTCTTTTTTGTCTGTCTGTATATACATCTGTATATATTATAGATATGTATGTGGTGATGGAAAAGCATTTTTTTTCCCTAAGAGAATGACTTTGAAGGAGTACATTACCAGACAGACCACTGCTACTGCTGGTAGAAATCATGTTGTATTTCATTATCTCATATAAAATTCAGGGTGAAATGTTGACTTCAGTGGTAGCAGATGTGGCATAAATTGGCCTAATTTCATTGAAGACAGAAGAACTGTGTCAGTTTACAAGAGCTGAGAGATAGCCTGACCTGTGTTTTTTAAGTGAAACATTTGAGCAAATGATTTTTTCAGAATCACCTCATGCTAATTTGTTCTCCATCTCATTAATTATACCTTTATGTTGTTTTTATATGCTTATCAAATTTATAGAAAAATTATGAAGGAAAGGAAACACATCTGGAGTATTGTGTCCAGTTCAAGAAACACAGGGAACTGCTTGAGAGAGTCTAGTGAATAGCCATGAAGATGATGAAGGGATTGAAGCATCTCCCTTACATGGAACAGCTGAGGGAGATGGGTCTCTTTAGCTTGGAGAAGAGGAGACTGAGGGTTGAACTCATTCATGTCTATAAATATGCAAAGGGTGAGTGTCAGGAGGACAGAGCCAGGCACTTCTCAGTGATCTCTAATGATAGAACTTGGAGCAATGGGTGCTAACTGGAACACAAGAGGTTCCACAGAAATATCATAAAAAAACTTTTTCACAGTGAGGGTGACAAAACACTAGAACAGGCTGCCCAGAGAGGTTGTGGAGTCTCCTTCTCTGGAGACATTCAAAACCCACTTGGACACCTTCCTGTGTGACCTGGTCTAGGTGTTCCTGCTCTGGGAGGGGGATTGGACTAGATGATCTCTTGAGGTCCCTTCCAATCCCTGATATTCTGTGATTCTGTGAATACTGTAAAAGGATTATTCTCACTTGAGATATAACATGTGGGATAGAACTTTTATTTGTGGCACACTAGTTCTAAGCATCACTACAATGATTACAATAAAGGCAGATCCAGTTTACAGACTAAACTGTTCAGAGATTCTTTAACTTTTTCATATCTCTAGATATCCTTGTACTATTGAATATGAAAACAAAACTGAAGAGCCTAGCTTGTGTATAGTGTAAGTACCTTTTAGAGCACTTCTTCTAATCTCCTGGATAATTTTGTAATGTTAGCTGTTTAAAGGCTGGTATGCTTAACATTTTTCATTTAAAAAACTCCAAGAGATTTCTGCTCTATTGGGAGATCTCAGTTTTAGACCTTTTTGTTGTGCTGGTGTTCCTACCCATGGAAGTCAGCTTTAGGCACACTTCAGTCCAGGCATCCCATAGGGTCAGTGACCAAAATCACAAAATATAATTTGATTTCTCTGGAGGCTTCTGGGTCTGCAGACCTTCACTTCTGCAGCTCCATGTGATGCTGATTTCCAGTCCCTTAGGCTACTCTGTGTGCAATCTCTTCGCATAAAATCAAGCTTGTCACACATGTACAATTTACCTCCACTTATTAAAAAGAGTAATATTGGCATAGCTACAGCCTTCCTAGCATTTTGGGTGTATATGTATTGTATACTACAATTATATGTAGTTATATATTCTTTTTCCAGGCCATAATTCACTATGTCATAGGTTGAGAAGGAACATGCTATAGGAACTTCTCCATGACTGGAAAACAAAATTTACAAGAAGAGTACAGGGAAGGGACAGAGAACTTGATGGTCCTTTCTCATAAGAGAGTGAAAGAAAATAATTTGCTCTGTTTAGGGCTGATAAATATTTCTGGAAGGAGACCAGTATATGTCATTGGAAGCTGTACACATTTTTAAGCACTGTGATGCAGTAGCATGAATTTCTCATGGGCTGAATGCTGTGTCCCAAATGGCACATCTTGTTATATGAAATTATCATCTTATGATAAAGTTACAGAAGTAGAAGGTCACTGTAAGAAAGTAACTTGATTCCCGTTTAAAAGACTTCTTGAAAAACTCCTCATACTCCTTGGTAAAGAAATATGAATTAGATTTGTGGTTAAATGCTATCATTTATGAAAGCCTGTCCTTGAATACACTGCATATCTCCTTTGACTTCAGCTTTCTTTTGAGCACTAGTTTGCTAAAAGAGATTTTTTTAACCTACTGCCTCATATCTTAAAATTAATATGCAGTAGAAATATCATCTTTTTAGAGGAAAGTACCTAGGAAAGGGGTCATGCTTTAATCATTGACAGGAAATGTGAACATTTTAGGTTTTCAGCTGTCATTCAGTCCTGCCCTTGCATATTTCATAATTACACGTAAGCAATTTGGAACCTACTTATGTCTAAAGTGACAGAAATTCAGCAATTATATCTGAAGTTCACTCAGAGATTTGCAGGTTCAACATTTAAGTGTAGGAAATGAAACCAAGTTTTAAACTATCACAAGTCAAAGCAGTGAGGTTGACTGTTTTATTTCTTCATCTTTGTTCCTCAGTCTACAGACTTAAATGGTTTAGGCAAAATGGAAGCACAATTCTTTAGTAAGTCACGCAGAGGAGAGGTATAAGATATGATGAGAAGCAGAACAAAGACATGGAATTTACAGCCACAAGGACCATTTTTTCCACAGCAGAAACCACTAATGAAACTCCTATTATTATTCAAGTCTGATCAGTTCAGCTATTCAGCAACTAACTTTTGTTTAGGACTTGATAAATATATCCAAATTGCTATGGCAGACATCCCAGTTAACTTGTAAGTGAAAAAAAACCCCAAAAACCTAGACAAAAATCAACTCTGGAAGGATATTACTTTATTATAACTTTATACACATGTTTTAAAGAAATTATAAATGAAAATCACTCTGCAGGTGATGTTCCTGACACAGCTGGTAAAGGTGAGGTCTATAGAGAGTTTTGGTGATCACTGGAGACATACAATGACACAAAATGATGCTGGATAGTAGCAAGATCCTGTGTATTCTTCAACACTATTGAAAAAAACCCATCTCATACAAAGCAACTGATAAAACAGAAATTTAAAATTCTTTTTTGGTGCAAAAAGAGTCCAGTGTGGACAATCATGTAAAATTTTAATCCTCTGCCCCTTAACAAGAGGAATCTGTGCACTAGCACACTTCCACTGAGATAACTAGGACCATTGTTTCCTCCCCATACATGCCTTTCACCTTTTCTGACTGAGAAATCTTGGTGCTTACAGTGGAGAACTGTATACAGTATGCCACAGCTGAATGACTTCCATGAATAAGAAACTAAAGCCAGTCGACATATTCATTAAGTTCAATGAAATGAGTCTTAGAACTGTGGGAAAACTTTTGTTTGTGCTGTTGTAGGGGAGAAAAAAAAGAGGGGTAGAAAGAGACCTCCATGGAAACAAATTCAGAGTGGAACATGCACATGTGCAGACCCACTGAATGGATTTTCACTTACATGCCACATGCAATGTCTTGCTTTGTGATTCCATTGCTTAAACTGTGGATACCTTTGAATATGCTCAGATAATTATTCTAATCAAAGATACTCTTAGGATCTGCATCTTTTTTATTTTTTTTTAATGTGAGGTGATTTTCTTCCTAGTGCGGATTGTCTTCAGTGGAGCTCTCTCTGATTTATACTGGTGTAACTAAATCTGAGGTTCACACCTCATTTGTGTAGTCACAGAAGAAAAACCCACATTCATTCCTAGTGTTATTAGAGTGATGACTCAGAGTTTTGTGACTGCTTTGAGACAATTAATTTTAGTGATGGCTACCAGTGGTGCTGAAAATACACCCACTATTTGCATGTGGATGTTCTTTATTTCTCCTACCAGTTAAAGGATGTTATGATGAATTTATTTCCACATTATAAATATTCCCACTGCCACATGGTTTACCATTAAATGATACACTTTTCCTAATTAATTCCAGGCTTAGATTGTGTTTTTTAAGAGAGATGACAATCATATTAAGATGTTGTTCCAATTTTCTGGGTGGGAATATTGTGTTCATTCATTGTCAGAGCTCTTAATGTTTCTAGTAGCATGAAGTTCAGCATTTGCCTGTTGTTAGAGTGACAATTGAAAACATTAACCCAATGTTACATATGCTGTACAACATATGCAAAATTTCATCCACACACCTCCTGAAACAAAAGGCAAGTATGGCTGAGCCCTTTGATCTCTCAACCAACATGGAGGAGAAAAAAATAAAATAACAAACCACCATCTGTTGGGAAATAAAATGTAATAAAAACAGTGGAAAGCCAGCCTATGGTATAGATTGCCTTAATTGAGGAAATTACTTAGAAATATTTCTTGATTTAGAGGTTCAGGAGGAAGGAAAACTGAAAAAAGCAGTTACCAAGCAGCTGAGATATGGGCAGATGAGCATCAAAGTAGCATTATTCATTCTGGGATCCACATCACAAAGCTCTGGTGGACAGGAACTGACCACACCAAGAAGAATCACATTTTAAGTGTGATTTCTGCAGCTGAAGGAAGTGACTGTACTATGTTTGTAGCTCTGTACAAACATCTTGTCAAATAGGCTTTAAACAGCAAAGGTCAAGATGAAGCAGGTTTTAGCTGAGGGTGATGCTCCACATAGAGTCTGTGGGGCTGTGAAATGCAGAGCAGCAAACTAAGAGGAGCTGGTTTAAATATTCAGGTGTCTGGACCTAACCAAGATCCTATTGCTGTTCATCTACTTCACTGGACTTTGTCTAGAGTTTTGTGAGAGCCCATGTGCTGTGAAATATCATTTGGGCTTGATTTTTAAAGGCTGATGGATATATTTATATTAAACTCACAGAAGTTACATGGAAATCTGAAAACGCTGCCTATTTCTGTGCTTTCAGACCAACTTAATATTTATTATTTCTACATATTCATAGTATGAGCTTAATGGTAGACCAGCATGGCCTGTGTTTGTCTTCTTGTGGCAAGGGACCATGATCAGCAGTGATGAAGAGGGTCGTGCCTGAGCTTCTCCCAATAAACTCCTCTTGATGTTGTTTCTGGCTAGAAGAGTCTCATGAACTCTGAATTCCCAGGAAAGGGGCATTTCCCCAAAGGAAAGATGAGAGCACTCATGGGTTTAAAAGCAATCTTTCAAACAGATTCAGGAAAGAAAAAAGTCACTTTCCACAACGGGAGGCCTCCTTGGTGTGCTTTCAAGCTCCTCATACATCTCTTCCTTTCATCAACAGCTGCATTTGGCATGACAAAACTGGCTTCTCCATAATGATTAAATCTTTCTTCTCCTTTGATATAAAACAGAGCAACTTCAGGTGAAGCTACTATTTCTGTGAGTAAGCAGAGGTACAAAAGGTATTTCCAGCAGTTGCCTGGTGGAACAGGAAATAATTGTTCTTCTCTTGCTATCTTGACCATCACAGTTTTTATGTACAGGCCTATATTTATGTGAAAATGATTTCATAATACCTTCCAGATGCCTCTTTCTCTTTACAGTTCAGAAAGAGTTTTTTCTCTGCCCTGTGTTATACAAAGTGTCTCAAATGTGCTACAAAGTAGATTCCAATCATTAAATTCCACTCTTTCATAGTTCAGCAAAAAGTAATGCTAAATATTGATGCTTTAACTAGTAATTAGAACTTTACCTCTACCAGGAGAGAGTTAGCTTAACCATATAAGAATGTAAATCAGAATTAATCCCATATATGCTATAGATGGAGAGAAGATGGCTGCAGGAAGCAAAACAAGAGCAGTTACAGTTTAACCATTGTGTCACTTTGTAACTTTGCTAAATGCCATCACAAAGGGTTAAGAGAATGCTTTTTATCAGTCTTTAATCTTTTTGCATTACTTGTTTTACTGGCATGAGATGACACAGATAGATTAACAAGCAGGTATTTCAAGATCTTAAAAGTCTGACAGGGCAGAACATCCGTCATCTCCCTTTATACAATACTTCTATGTGAATACAAGGCTCAGCACAGCAATGTGTGCTTTATTGCTGCAATAGTGCCTGTCAGCAGAAAGAAAATCCAGTTTTAGGAATAGTTCATGGCTTAGACATGGATAGAGTTTTGGGGAAGAAATTATCTAAAAATACAAGGCATGAAAGAAGTACATTGGCACAATCATCTTCTTTAAACATTAGTCTGTGTATCTTTTGCCATGAATGGTTAATCAATTTTCTGCTCAAAAAGACTATGGGAGATTAAGAATAGCACTAAGAGGCAGTGTTTTAAATATTTGTCCTTGTCCCACATGCCTACTGCTTCTCTGATGCTCGAAATCAGGCAAAAGGTTCACAGCAACACTTTCTGTCCTAAAAATCCAAGAATAAAACCTCTCAAAGTCATTTGGGGAAAAAAATAAATTTGCTCTTCCATTGATTCTCAATTCTGTCTTACATAGTTTGTAACAACTTGATTTCTTTTTTGTAACAACTCACTAAGTCTGTTTGCAAGTGTAGTGGTTCCTCTGAGCTCCTGAGGGTAAACCCCCCAGAAACTCTGTATTTTCCCTCAAAATACCATTGCTGTGAAAGAGATGTACTATGTCCTTCTGTCCCTTCCTTCACCTCTCCCTTTTTTATGTAAGACAGATAATTTAGTGACTATGACCTGACTCAAATGAAATACATGTCTGTGACTCCTTCATGCCTCTGCAGACTTGGGGTAAATTAGTTATTTCCTAAGAAACTCATTTAAGTGGAAAAGAGTGAGTAACTTTACACCAAAACTATAGAACTGAAGGAAAGACAAGCTAATACCTGCTTTTTTCTTTCTCTTCAACTCCTGTATTATTTGCTGGAGACAATTCACATATGTTTTTCTTCTTTAAGCATTCCAAGATGGAAACTTTATTTTTAAAAATGTGTTTTTTCTTTAGCTCAGTGAGTCAGAAAAGAATGTGACAGTCACAATGGATGAAAAACCAGTCACCACTGGAAAACTTAGATAGAAAGAGGTGTTGTGCAGAGTGAATAAATGTATCATGATAAATTAATGCCTATTAGAAGTGATGCTTGCTTATTGTGTCATCAAATCTACTCTAATTTTTATACTTCTGCAGTCATCTGCTGTCTTATCACCTGTAGTGATAGAAGTCACATCTAGTGATACCTGCAGTACAGCAATAATTGGCATTTTAATTCTTTTTCGGAATAATAATAATAATTAATAATAATTATACATTGGCTAATAATAATTATACATCCCTAAGCAATACTCCTGCTTAATCTATGTATCAAACAGTTGCAGTAGAGCTGTAGTGTAAGTTTTCTATGGTATTATTACATAGGTTTTTGTTAAGAAATGTTGCCTGATGTGTGAAAATCTGTGGATTCCATGAGTTACATTCATGGAGATATGTTTATAAGCATTTGTGAGCACATAATCAGATGAGAAGACAATACTCACCATTAATGAAATATGATCCAAAATGAAGCTCACATGGGAGTGCTGATAATTACCTTTAGGTTAAAGTGCTCAGATGTCACCGTATAACAAGATCTCTTAGATGCATATCATTATGGCACAGTAATTAAAGGTTACTTAGTTATTAAATGGTTACCTTGGAGGAATCAGTCAGTAATGTGGCTTCAAACATACCTTCACAATGAAATTAATTAAGCAAATTAAATATCAGCCTCGTAGCAATCTATTTTATGTGCAGAATATCTGTCATAAAAGTGGTGTGACATGATTGGTGGCAGAAAGCTGAAGGGTGAAAGCCATGCCCATTTGTTTTTAAACCTAAACCAATCTTATATGTAGAATAATGCTTATACCATTGGGTTAAAAAGAACAGTGACCAAATTTCTGAAGATAAATGGAATGTCCAAATCATCATGGTCGTGTTCCATGTGCTGCAGCACTGCAAAGCTCAAGAAGCATAGCTCAGGATGAGAAAAGTATTAAAATTCACTGTATCCTTTTCCCAACTCTGCACTACATGGAGTTAAAATCCTAGTAAGGAGTAAGTTGAGTTTTGCTAACAGCTCAGTCTGACTCATCAGCAGGATGCTTTCAGGAATTACTAGCTTTCTGCCTTCTTCTGTATTTAATATAAACCACACCAGGAAAGTTGAACAAGCTGCTTGATCTGTATATAAACATTTCTCATCACTGTTCAAGTGGGAGTATGACATGGGCAACACCAGTGAGTGGAGAACTACTAGAGAAATTTTTTTTCCCTGTCATTTCCAAGCTGGATTGAAATTTCATTTCATACATTCTGACTTAAAAAATAATTTCCTAATGTTATGTAAACTGGCAGAGATAAATACACAGTATATTCTGCTTTTTTTTTTGTTTTTTTTTTTAAAGAGAAACAATCCACTAGGTAAATAGATCACTCATATGAGACCTTTTCATATGTAAGCAAGGTGTAAAGTTCAGATCTCTGCTGTCCTCCTGAAACATTGGCCTTGCTCCAGGCAATGACATTATTCACATACTTTATTTACATACCTTATTTAAATGCTCTGTCTGATCATGCCTTTTGACAAAATAGAGAAAAAAGAAAATAAACCTGTCACATGCCACAGAAATCCTTGCTTATAACACAGTTTAGAAAGCAATGGCAGAAGAAAAGATGAAGAATTCTTTATAGGAAATTTGGTGGGTTTATGCCAGTTATGTAATTATCAGTGGTGGCACCATCTTATCAGTGATATGAGGATGATGTTATGAGTTCTTCTCCAGTCCTCAGGCTGTAGGTCAAGCAATTTGGCCTTAATTAGTTTTGCTCTCTGCAAGTCAGATATCTTGAAAGATGAAGCTTCAGCCATTGTGCTGTGAAAACGATACCATGTCTCCAGGCCAAAAAAATCCCCAGGCGATCTAAGTAGCAGTGATGGAGCTATCTGTCCACTGAATAATCTTTAGATGCCCTTCAAAAATCCTCTAAATACCTAAGGGCCAAACCTACCAAAAAGAAAAAAAAAAGAAAAAAATTCTTAACACTGGAATTCTCAAGGAATTGATGCTTTTTCTGTGCTGCAGCTTCTGAGGGCACAGTAAAAGCATGTCTACTGATAGATTCAGTTTGAATCCAGACCTGGAAACTGCTTTGAAGAGGAAGACTCTCTTCCAATGAGTTTTTTTTGCCCTGAGGTATGATTTATTTTTTTTAATTACAGACCGGTAAATGTGTAATCAGAAAACAAATGGCATTGATTACTTTTTCAAAGCAGCAACTCTCTAATCATTTCATCCTATGCTTCTAGGTCGTTTGAAGTATGGAACCAACACAAAACCTGAAAGCATTTTGCCTTTTGTATAAATCAGTGTTGCTTTCTCTAGCTAACATTTATTTACAAGCTTGCACAGGGGTATGAGTGCACCCACAATACAAACCATGTGTCAGACAGCAGAAGACTGCAGAGCAACAGAGCTGTTGTTTTTTTCTTTACTTGATCCAAGTTTCATTTTGTTTGGCTAAGCATCAGTGGTCATGAAGGTGGTATATCAACAATAGCCAGGATGGTACATTCAATTTCATTAAAGCCAGTTGAGGTGCTTAACTTAATTTACTTTTTCCTGAATAACAATTTATTTTATTCTGCTTTACCAAACTTTGCTGTTTATGCATTTCATCATCTTTTGTTATGCCAAACAGGGATCTGGTTTCCTTACTCAAGTGTGGGAGTAACAAAAGCATAAGTCTTCATCTGCCTACTGCTGCTATACTGAGGGTCTTTTCCTGGAATACTTCCTGAAGAACAAATCCTTTAAAGTCAGCAGAGTTTAGTCTAGATCATGGTTTGATTCCTAACTATGAAGGTCTGAAACTCATACCTAATTCAGAACATGGAAAGACTGGGCTTAGTTTAACATGGAACGAGGCCACAAAGATTCTTCCAATAAGCAGAACTTTATAATAAATGATGCAGGCACAAGTACAAGATTTATGTATACTCTTAAAGATTGGTGGTGATAAATAGAGCAGTAATGGGGAAAGCTGACTTTGCTTAACCTCAAAAGAGAAAGGGAGCCAAAAAAGGAACGTTTGGATGAGGCAGTGGAAGTTTTGATTGTGGGAGAGCTCTGCATGACTTTAGGCTTGTCCATGAGCAAACCTGTGAATGTCTCACTGAAGGTAGTGCAAATCCCCACACAGGCAATCTCATTTCAGTTCAAGCAGGATTTGAGATTTGATTTTAGCTGCCTGAGAAGTACCAGAAAATAAGCTGCTCTTAAACTGCGCTCTCTGTGTTGACAGAGAGTTGCACATGTTTGCTGGAATCTCATTACATCCAAACACAGTGATACAAGCCTGCAGATTAGTGCTTCCACTGAAAAGACTGTTTAGCCTTTCAAAGGATTTTTTGCAGGAAAGCAAGCTGGAATACATGCCTTTTCTGGTTGTCATTTGTAGGTCTGTGAATTTGGCTTCTATTTCTTTGTGCAAATGTGGTTCCACGAAGACATTGAAAAAGCCATGACCCAACTGTAAAAAGGATTACCTTGGAGAGAGAGATAGCAAGACTTCAGTGTAAAGGCTAGTTAATACAGAAATGTTAAATCTCTCCATACAAACATTATAGCACAATAAATTTTTTAACTGGAGGTACTTCCCTGACATTAGAAAAACAGTCACATATCAGAACCTCAAAAAAAAAAATCTTAAAGAGAGGGCTGAAAGAAAATAAAAGAAAATGTCTGTTACTTTTTGTAGGAGTAATGATATGGAATCCCTTAAAAATGTGATTTATTTTAGCTGACACTGCGGCAAGTAGTTTAGATAACACTTAATGACTTAGATATTATTCTTACAGTCAGTATATTTCATTGGGTATTAAAGATAATAAATAAGAAAATGCTTTAAAACAGATAATAGAAGACAGAAAGAAAAGCTAGAGATTTCAGTTACTCACAGAAAGCATGACATCTTAGTTATGTGAAGCTATGACTTATCCTCATGAGCCACATTATCTCTCTGAGTAAGAGGAATCAAATCCTGGTCCAAAAAATCCTTTTGTTGAAAAAATAGAACAAGGTTTGGGATTTTTCAGCTATACCTACACCACTTTAATGATTTCTCTGAGTATGGTCAGAAGCAAATCCCTTATAGCCCTTGTAAAATGTCCCAAACAGATAAAAGTAATATCCCTAGGGGCTAATTACTATTTAAATTACTGCAGGAGTTAAACTAGAACAAAAAGGGATTGCATCTTATTTGATTGATGCCTTTCTCTTTTTCACTGGACTTGTGTCAGGAAATTAATACATTTGTGTTACCTGGGACCATACTTAAAACCAAGTTTAAGTGCTTGCCTTAGTTATGGATTTAATAGACCAGAAAAGCAATGTAAATCTGATCCTGAAGTTTAGCTACCTGGATTTGAAGCTTCATATTTATATACCTCACTAGTGGAATGCCAATTTGGCATCAAAGGCATCATTTTAATGAGTTATTATCTGGCTTAGTAACTTTGTCTCATTTTCAATGAAGTGCTTAAGAACCTAAATGCCATTGAGAGTAATTGTCTCCACTTTTCTTTGAGGAAAATAAAGATGGAAGGATTTATAAAACCAATGAATGTAAACTTTTGAAGAAACCATGTCTCCTTAATCTTTTCCTGAATGAAAGAAAAAAAAAAACAAACAACAAAATAAAGTATTGAACCTCAGAATAAACATTGAAACTGTTCATAGCAGTAATAATAATACATAATAGTTTATAATTCGGTCTTTTCAAGTGTTTTTTAAAGAATTTTGAGGAAATGCTTATTTCAAATGAATGTGCCTTATTTCAGATTTGTAATGTGGGTCAGTTCCAAACTGCAACAAAATTCACCCAGAGTCTTCCTAAAAAGTAGAAACAATATTTAGAGCAAAAACCAGTATATTAAGTAGGGATATAAAGGCTGGATGTATTAGTGCCTCAGTAGGGAGGATTTTAAATAGAATAATGGTCTGATAAGAGGTGAGATGAAGAGAGTTATGAAAAAAAGCATGAATAAGTGCTGCTGTCATTACATAGATGAAGGAATGTAACTTTATGCTGAATTTACTAAATTTTCAAAGCATTTCATTAAGAAGAGTTTGCAGTATTTTTGAAGAGATTTCAATGAATGATTGAAGAGAAACAGGAGAAACAGGGGAGCCACATATTTCCTTTTAAAGTTGTTTTTAAAGCTAAATCTCTCATGTACCACAATCACTGGATACTTTTTAATTTCTGTGGAGCTGGGACTGGTCTTCATGTGCCAATCTGTTAAATTTGACCATTAGTTGTGTGCACACTGAAGTGCTTTTAAGGAAAGCAGTCTCAGAACTCCATTCCAAAGGAACTCAAGCAAATTATTTAGCTATTTTCAAGGAGGTTGCTCACATATGTAAAGCAAAGCCACATCTGAAGTCTTTCTGCATTTAGATGCTTGGAAAGAACAACCTGGTTTTCAGTCTTTGCTCTCCATAGGCAGCACCAGGAGAATATAGAGCAAGATTTGGGGTTTATTGTAGAGATTTGGGGTTTACTGTAGGTGAAATGGAGATAAAATGACAGTGAGAAAGACTAATAGGTGGCAACAAGGAAGGATGCTGGGATATTTGAATCTTTCAATATTTTACTCTTTCCTGGTAATAGATAATTAAATCAATCTAGACTTAGACTACAGCCTATTTCAAAGGGTGGAAGTTATTTTTCCTGATTTAAATAATCTGAAATACAGCCAGGTTCTCCAGTCTTACTCCATGTCAACAGAAAGAATTATGCATCTTCAGAAACTGCTTATCTTTCACACTTATTGTAGTACCTGGGATGTTCACAACCATGAAAGGAGTAAAATAAAATAATATAAAATAATATCTGGGATGTTCACAACCATGAAACAAATAAAGTAAAATAAAATAAAATAAAAATGAAATAAAATAATAAAATAAAATGAGGCAGTTGCTCAGAAGCAATACATTTCATAAATGTTCCAGGATATCGATTTACATTTCTCTGAACTAGAAAGAATAAAATTATACAAATTGAATCCAAGAAGGGAACTCAGGAAGCAGTATGAAATTTCAGATACAATTCAATTGCACTGGAATTGAGGTAAATTATGATCTAGCTTAAAAGAATCCACAGCAGCCTTGAGAAAATGGATGAATTTGGGTACTGCTGTTAAACTTACATTACTGCACACATGTAAGTCTGTTAGAAGCATTTGGTGTTCTTCCTTGCACATTGTCATCTAAAACAGTAGATCAAACCCCCGTGTTGAAAATTCTTTTTGTGTGTAGATGGATAAAATCTAATGTGATGTCAAGGTAGAGGAGGTGGGAAGATAGGAGAGCAGCAGAAACTAAAAAGCATCTGGAGGTTTTAAGACAGAGCAAGTCCAGTCTGTTTTACATCCTGTCATTGTCACCTCATTTTCTGTTTGCAGCCCAAGCTTACTAATTTTCAACCAGGAATCTTCTATTGCCCTTAGGCTGCTCTGTGTAGGCACATACCCTCATCAGGGTACAATTTGTAATACATGTGTTTTAACTTCTTATATTAGTTAAGAAGATTAACAGTGCAGAATTTAAAATGTGACCAAAATTTGATGAAATGACTTAGAACTAATGACATTTAAGATAGAAAGAAGCTTCTGAATACCCAGAGACAGCAGAAAAATCAGGTTAAACCATTCTATGTGAAGCCATTTCACAGAAAGAGGAGGAAATGTGTGACATATGGTATGAAGTGAGGCACTGGAGTCTAAAAATGTTTCAAAAGACAGCTGTAAGTTTGCATGATTAAACAGGGAAAGGAAGGATATTATGATACATCAAGAAACATAGAAGAGTTATGAAACCAGAGGTGGACTTTCTGGATGTTTGTTTGCTTTTCTTATCCAGCCATTCCAAATGTTTTTATTCAATTTATCTTCAAGTTCAACCTCCACCTCCATCTTCCGTTTCTGTTTCTACTAGTGACATCAGCACTGGCTATTAACACTAAATCTGGGTGGATCTTTGAACCTTGAAACCAAATCAAAGAACAATTTTGGGAAGAGATAATCAGCTCTTCTCCCCTGCAATATGTTTAAACAGATTAGATTATTTTAATAAATGTTGGATGTGATGGGAACACTTTAGAATATTGTCACATCATTCTCCATTGTATTTGAATCATCAAAGTCAGTTTTAAAAAAATCCTCACATTTATCTCTATGAAATTGTGCTTTTTATTCAAAGTTAAACATTCTACTTATTTTTCATTTTTATTTGCATGATTGTGTAGCTATTGAATATTAATTTTTTTTAGAGCTGGTAGTCTGAGAGTGGGATTTTTTTTTGCTTTTTGCTGCTAGTTCTTGTAACATCCAAGCCAAGTGACTATTTGCATATGGCAATTTGTCTACTCACTGGGAACCCAGCAGAGATATTCCTTGGGAAACACAGGGAGACTGGAGACTAGCTGGGCACAAAGACTGATGCACTCTCCCCATCACAAGTGATCCTTACCAGTTTTACTTGGCACACTGTGAGCAGCTTTGCATGCTCTGAGTAAGCTAAGCTGCCATTTGCTTTACTGGGATTTGAGGCAGTACTATATACTTTTGTTTATGGCACTGGACAAGGCTCAGGAACTAGAACATTAGCTTTTTGCTTTGGCATTGATTTCCTGGCTAAATTACCTAATTTCTCTCTGCCTCATTTCATAAGAACAGTCAAATCTGTTCAGACCAAAGGCTCATTTAACCCAGTATCTTGGTTCTCACAAGGGCCCATAATGGCTGCCGGTGGAAGAGAATAAGGCATCGAGCATGCAGTAGCACTCAGTCATACAGTTAGTCTCCCAGGCTCCAGCACTTGTTGTTCAGGGATTTCCTGACCCAGAGATGGAATCTCTGTGTGTAATGCTTTTCAATGACTTGGTTTTGATGAATTAGTCCTGGCATTTCTTGAGCTCATATATCTTTCAAGTATCCCCAACATCCCATGCCCTACAAATTGTAACATGTGAACAACATCCCTTTATTTTGTTTTAAAGCTTCTACCTGCCAGTTTCTGTATTTAGAGCAGACCAGGAACAGTCTTCTTTTCTTCACATCCCTCCCAGTGTGCTATATATGCTTTCTAAATCGGAGAACTGAACTGAAAATGCAGGAGTGCCATGCTTTTAAAGAGCCATAACAACTCTCTTGGTTTTATTCTTTATTTCTGTCCTTGAAACTCCTAAGATAAAATTTGCCTTTTTTTCTGTGCTACAGAAAAAAAAAATAAAATATTATTTTAAAAGTCTCATTCTTTATCTATAAAAAGAGACACTAAAATAGAGTGTGGAGAATTACTCTCTGTGGAAAGATACACAAAAAAGTGCCAGAAAATCCACAAAGTAAATATATATAGGTTGTTCTGGTTTATTCTAGCTGCCTTCAGCTAGTTTATAAGATTTTATCTCTGAATACTGAAAGATAAGACATTTTCAGACAGACATGTAGTCTTAAAATTCCTGTTTCTTTAATCTTTACAAAAAAGTGATGATTTTCCTTGCCTTTTGAGTTCTTAATCAGAGGCCACTGAAAGATGAGGAGAGAGTCATAGACTGAATGGACTTTGGAGCAGATGCTCAGACAAGAATAAAATGCCAGCCTTGCAGTTTTACTTCTCTGTTACAGCTAACACCTTTTGAAACAGGAAGGCTGCTGGGCTCTTAAATATTGCATTCCATTTGTATGTCTTAATTTTTTCAAAAAGAAAAGGGAAGGGGAAAGATGGACTTTACTCAGTTTTTCTGTGCTTCTCTAAATGTGTGGTGTGGGACTGGCAGACATTGCTAGCCCTCATTAGACTTTTTTTACTAGGAAACTCCACCATCATTGCAGTAAATTGGTCACTTTTCATACGGGACCATACCTTTCTGAGTTCTTCCCTTCCTGGGGGACTTAGGTTTTGACAGGAACCAATTATGGTTGACAACATTTTGAAATCTGCCTCCTATTTCTCAGGAGCCTGTAATCACTGTTCAAATCTTAGGTAAACAAAGTTTCATCTATAAAGAAAAGATAAGCTCAGCAGAGTTCAGAAGGTGCCTCAAACAGCTCAAACACCTTCTTCTGGTGAAATGTTTACATCCAAGGTGACAGAAAACTGAGCAGCATTATCTTGCAGATGGTCTGAGAAGATTTTAGTAAATAAATACAAAGGCATGTGGTTTTCCCCTACCACTTAGGATCAAATTTTCTGGATCCAGGGCTAATTTACAGTTGGAAACACTTTGGTTGGTTTAGAAGCAACCCAGTGACATAAAAATGGCATTTATATCGTGGATGTGCAAAACTTCTTGCATTCATCCTGCTTGATAATCTTCAAAAATAACTTTTTCTTTTACTTGCATTGGCTTTCACTGGGATTGCACAAGCATTGCTGAGGAGAGAGAATTCAGCTCAAGTGCTTTTGTTTATGGATAACAAATTAAAAGAGTGATTTGGCACAGCAGGTGAGATCATTAATATTTCAGGTCTTCTTATTTTGGGCATGTATGTGTATGTGTGTAATTAAACATTTCAAGGATCAACATTTAAGTGCAGTTAAACATTCAACATTTATCTGTGTAAATGCAAATGAAGTTTGCATTTCAGGCAGATACTCTAAACCAAGAAATCAGTATGGATTAAGAGCATGCATGATTTTTCTTCTCAATCTATTACTGTTACTTTAATGATGACAAAAAGCAGAAGAGTGATGGTATGGATGCAACTTTAGAAGTTGTATATTCCTCAGTTTGAATGTTTGAAATTGATGGTGATGGAGAGCAACTGTTTAAATTCATAGTCATTTGGAAGGATTTGCTGTGACCTCCAGTTAACATGTAAACATGGCAAGTGATATAAGAAGGATTCCTCTAGTGTTCACTGAACTGAAGGGGAATCTTGCTTTCCCTTCAGTATGTGCCAGGTCGAAGCTCTGAGAACACATGCATGATGGTCTTGGTGATCACACTGCATATGGGATGTCATTGCTCTTAGTTGCATTCTGTAGAGTTTATCCTTAACCCTCTTCTGAGCACAGACAGGTCCTCCCAAACATGACAGTAACCACTCCACTCTGTGGCTGTAATCTGGTGGTGAATGAGGAAAGAGGAAGTAATCAAATGTCATGGTTCTTTATAAAAAAAAAAAACCTGAATAACTTAATAATTTGGATCACAGAGTTGATTTATGATTACACCATACAAGACTACATTACACATCACACCACACTACACTGAAACACACTACACTGCATTCCACTTAGATCTCACTGGATGGAACAGCCAGGATTTTGAGCCAAAGTTCTGTTAAATGAAAAGCAGCATTTCTTCTTTTAAAATATGAATATCAGCAATTAAGTTATCTGGTTGGATGCTGATTAGACCTGCTGCCACTGTGCATTCCTACTTAGGAGTGTGCCTATATAGACATATGTGCACATTCTTGCCAGCATTGCTGACTCTTTCCCCTTCTGGGGACTACTGGGTGCTAGAAAAGGAGGCAAGATAGTGAGTAAAATGAATTTTAATGTATTTTTTTCAGTCACTGAATCAAAAACACTTAAATCCATCTGTTTCTGTGTCAGCAAAGTTTTTGTTGGGAAAAGAATATCAAACATTCTTGACTTTTTTAATAAAAAAACCCAAAACCTGCATGAGAAATGCTTTGCTCCTAAACCCAGTGCCATGAGGAGTAATTGCAACTTGTCATAGAGAGAGCTTATAATTATGTCTACAGTTAGTTATGTCTCCATGTGCACAATAGGAGTGAGCTATTGAAATACCTTCTTCTTTAATGCAATACCAGTTATTAACGTGTTGAAGATATTATTTTCTGCTAATGAAGAAAAATAAAATGAGGCTGCAGGAGGGCTGGCTGGCGTCATGCTGAAAGCAAGCAGTGGGAACAAAGGCAAAAGGGCTTATTGTAGAGATTTCAAATCTAAGCTTGGCCTCAGGAAAAGCAAAATTGCCCAAGGGGTCAGAATTTCAGCTTCTGTATACCAGACCTTGTTTATGTTTTGGGGGTTTTGAATAGGTATCAAACGCTGGGGTAGACCTCACACTTTAGAGCCTTCTCTGGGTGAAATGTTGCAGTTAAATTGCAGTCTCTAGAGAAAATCAAAGTTAAATAGTTGTTATGGTAGTTGCTGTGAGTGTAACTCTGTACCTTCTTTATTACTTGCACAAATTTTCTGAAAGCATTCTCACTAGGACTTATTCTAGAGAAAAAGAGTTCATAGTATTTTCTAGGCTTGCACCTTATTCTGTCACTCATTAGAGTCAGATTTTGGAATCCTTTAGTCAGAATGGAGGACTCTCTAACATGAACACACGTCCTAAGTGTTAAAAAGCAGAGAGGCTAAAAAGCAATGCAGACATATTCCTTAAATGACAAACAGTTTCAAGTATCAGATTTTTAAATTGCTCCAGAATGTATTTGGTGAAAGTCAAACCCCCCAAGCAAATCTTAAATTGAGTGCCCAGCTCAGGAGCATGCAAAATCACTTGGGAAATTGGAAAATCTTGGCCATATGCTTATATGTTAACTCCACTTGACTAAGTCTTTTCTATATATTGTGTCTCCAATTTGCAGTTGTTTTTGTGTTGTAAGTAAGATACCCTTGACTGAGACATGAAAGCTCCTCAGGAAAACTGGAGAACCTTTCTCTTGTTAAGCAGCACCCTAATTATAGAAGCAATTTTACAAACAATCCCCTGAGGGAGGCATTTTAGTTCTCATCAGAAAGCTCTTGAATAAAATAACACCTTTGCTAACTTCATTTATTTACAGCAGGACACAAGTCTAAGACTGGGTTAGATTTATTGCCATTACATCACTGATGCTCAGTAATTCATAAAACATTGGGGCTAGGAGTTAGCACCGCTGTTATTTCCTCTGATGCCTGACCTCACCACAGTCTAATAACATACAGGAAATCCAGAAGACAAAGGGGGAAAGCAGTGGTCTTGAATGCTAAAAATAACCCTAGAAAACCAGTACAATCGTGTAATAGAGTATGCCCCAATAATTTATTTAACATAATAGTAGAATCTGCTAAAGCTATTAGAAACTGTTCCAAATGTTTTTAATGGAAAATATGTTGGGGGCAAGAAGTAGAACGTTTACAGAACCAAGACTTTTAGGTTATGTATTTCAGTTACATGTACAGGTTTTAGGATTGGATATCTTATTGCTTACATATGCAGACCACTTAATAACTTGACTGGAACAGGCAGTGGTTCTATTTCCAGAGGTCATCCTGTAGGAGCCAGTCAGTGATCTTAGGTGATGTATTGCACTTGACAAGCCAGCAAGTTGTAATACTAAGGCATTCTGATTCTCAGTGTCCTCTGAGAATTGTTCAATATCCTTGATGGTATCTCGTGTCTGATATGCCATTGGGATGACATTTTTGGTGTCTGTGAATCGGTCAGGCTTAACACGTCACTCATGTTAACTGTGTTTGGTTTGGTGAGGTATTTTTTTCCTAATCACTCTATATTTGCAAGTTTTTCTACAGGAATAATAGTAAAATGACAACATAATGAAATTCTTTGATTTTTTTTTTTACATCTGTGGATTTGTTTTTATTATTCAGATTTACAACAATAAAATCTAAATTTAGGCAGTGCTTTACAATTAGTAAAAATAGGCACATGGCATTATTAGCAAAAAAAAACCCCAAACCCAAAAACTATTGCAACAAAATTAGATAAGTCTTGTGTCTTAACTTGTAGAATATTGCAAAACCAAGTTCAGAAACATATACTTCTTTTTTTTTGAACAGCTGTTCAGCTTGACTGTGCCTGCCCTTCTTTTATTTACATATGTTGCACAGTTATTTGAAATAGGCTATTCTTCAGAAAAATGCCAATATTAGTATGCAAACTAGTGTGTTCACGTGTAAACAAGTCTTCACTATATGACATTGGTTTGTTCTCCAGTCAGAAGCAGAAGCACTCACAGATCATAAACTAGGAATAATGAATAAATTGAACCAGCTGTTCCTGAGCAGCCCATTTGGTTACATTTTCCCTTTTGTTAAATTCCTGGAATTATAATTAGATAGATAGACAGACAGACAGATAAATGTGAAACATTTTCCCCAAGGTTTATGGTAACTTAATAAATATTAATTCATTTCATAAGAAAGCCGAGAAATGTGGGACTTCTGTTGAGATTTGACTGAGACTCAGAGGGTGAGTTGTCGAAATTCAGCTTTGTCTGTGGAGATGAGTTTTCAAAACTTGTTCCTGCCTGAATTTTCTACTACATCTCAAAGCATCTTCTGAATATCCTAAGCCAAAAAAAAAAGCTTACTAGTAATAGTGATATATTGGGATAAAAGAGGAACAGAAATCAATGTTCCATCTTCATTAACCTACAGAATGAAGCAAGGAGCTGAATGTCATTTCAATGGGTCTTTTTTCTCAATATCAGAAATAAGATTATCAGGTAATAAAATGTCAGTGAATATAACAAGTAGAGTGGCTTAGTGGGAAGTTGGTTTTTTTGGGTCTGAAGAATGGAACATAGATCAATGCAGAGAGACAGAGAGGACCTGCAGTGACCAGGAATTTGGACAAGCTGCCTGAAGGCAGGCACAAGGAGATGAGCAGATCTGCTTAGGAGCTCATGAGCAGTTTTGCAGGAAACCACTTTTACATTGAGTTTCTCCACCATCTTCTTTAGAACAGTGCAATTTTAGTTGCAGGGCCTACAGATGCTGTAAAACTTTCTTTGGGAACAGCATTGTACTAAAAGCCTGTCACAAACTGATTTCCCACAGATTTTTGAAACTGGTTTATGATAACTACTAAGCCTCAATTTGGAAAAACACAACTTAATAAAGGTGTTGCAGAGCCCAACATCCTCCAAATGTGTGCAGGTAAAAACCTTACAGTATATGAAGCCTAAACAGTCAGGAGCTATTGTATGCATTTATTTTATTTTTCTTCTTTTTAAATTTTTTATTTTTAACAATTAATGATTTAAACCAGTTGCATTATTGCTACAATCACTTTTCACCTACTTCCCCAGTGGTTCCCACTTGCCTCAACATTTACATTTGTTTTAATATTTGTATTTTTTGCATAATTTCTCACATTATATTTATTTGCACTTGCACTTCTTTAAAAATGGAGCATTCCATGGGGATGACTTTAATAAAAGTTTCTTATTAAAAGTTCCATAACAGCACGATTCCCAAACCTGAAACCAAAGTCCTCATATTTAAACAGTTTTCATGACTCAATAGATTAAGTGTGAAATAGGAAATATAATAACAATAACAACATAGCCATATCCTGCACAGTTGTTTCACTTAAAATTATTCTTGAAAAGTAACACAATTCATAAATAAATCATTTCTCATAGTGTGAAATGTACTTAAAGGACTCTGTGAAATATCCTTGATATAGTCATAAAATGTGGGCAGAGAAAATTGTATTGGGTAGGAGAAAATCAAAAATTCATCTATACTGGAAGGAAGAAAAAAAAAGAAAAAAGTAAAAAAAAAAATCCTGTTACAGTAAAAGTATCAGCATCTGTTTTCAAAGTCAGGTGTCTCCAGTCAGCTGCCTCAGTAGTGTTCCTTGCAGACTTAGCTCAGACCTAAATTCACATGAAGCTTCCTCTGTCATGAATGACAAGAGATCTTGCCCTTGAGAACTTCCATTCTGAGCTGTTCTGACTCATCTTTTAGGGGAACCCGTTGCTTTCTGATGACTGACAAGGGCAGCAAATTTACTAGTTAGAGCCTCTATGTAGAAGGGATAAATCCAAACCCTATCACATCTGAGTTTTTTCTGAGGGAGAAGTGGAGCTTTTCCTTTTTTTTCCCAACACTGAGTAATCCAGGTGACAGAGTATTTCTATGCCAGCATATTCTGACTCAGTAAGAGACATTGATATTGAAGTGACCCAAATGAATGTTCCTTCCTGGTGCATAGCCATACTCCCTACAGTCTGCAGTTTTGGTTTGTCTTTAGCTGTTTTTCCCCTCCATTTGATACCTCTTTGTCCTACAAAGTAGCACAACAGTCTGTTAAAACTGCAAGTGGAATGTTAATATCAAGAATATTTATATCTGTGGCCTCTCTACCTTTTTCTATTAAACATGGGATGTGTTAGTTTCTAAGGCTCTTGTCACCTTGAATAATTCTGGGCCATCCCATGTAATTGCTCAGCAGCTTGTTGTGGAGATGAGGATAACCCCTTGGAGATAAGCTCCTTTCTATTTGTGGTCTGGGGGTTATGAGAGGAAGAATGTGAGTTCCTTCAGTTGCACTAGAGTGTCTGAGGAGCATCAGTTCTGTCAAACCCCTCTGCACCTTCTGTGTCATATAATTTAAACTATTTAATACCTTCTTAGTAGCTGTGCACACTCCATCAATGCAGACTTCTGATCAATTGCTTGCTCTGCATTGATTTATTAGTGACCAGTAGTGATTTCACTGCATCAGGCTCTGCACTTGTGGGATGGTTTCTGTGTGACTTGACAGAAATGTTTCAGGGAAAAAAGTCACCCTAAAATTCAGCATTCAGTGCTGTCCGTTCTGCTACGTTAGCTCCTCCCCACCAAGAACATTTTTCTCACAAACCAGAAATGTGTGACAACTACAAGCCAACTAACATAAGCTTTCTTCTTAGAATCATAGAATAGTTCAGGTTGGAAGGGACCTTAAGGATCATCGAGTTCCGACCCCCCTGCCAAAGGCAGGGACACCTCCCACTACATCAGGGTGCTCAGTGCATTGTCCAGCCTGGTCTTGGAACACCTCCAGAGAGGGAGCAACCACAACCTCTCTGGACAACCTCTTCCAGTGTTTCACCACCCTCACTGGAAAGAATTTCTTCCTTATGTCNTGAACAACCCCAACTCCTTCAGCCTGTTTTCATAGGGCTGTTGCTCCAGACCTTTTTTTATCTACGTGGCCTCCTCTGGACCTGCTCCAACAGCTCAATGTCCTTCTGATGTTGAGGGCTCCAGAACTGGATGCAGTACTCCAGGTGGGGTCTCACCAGAGCCGAGTAGAGGGGCAAAATCCCCTCTCTTGATGTGCTGGTCACACTCCTCTTGATGCAACCCAGGATTTGGTTGGCCTTCTTGGCTGCTGCTTTCTTGACCTTATTTTGTTGAGACAGTTCTGGATGGGTTAGCTGCTGACAGAGATACAAAAAATTGTTTAAAATGTTATACATATATATACATGAATATATAGCTGGGGTATATATATGTTTATACATGTGTATCACATTATATCACATCAGTACATTGACTGATTGATAGCAACATGTGACAGAATAAAATACATGCTATGGAATTAGTGGGTTGAAAATTTATATCTCCAAACTCATCTCCAATTTGGGTGTGCCTATGGCAGGGAGGTTGGAACTAGATGATCTTTAAGGTCCCTTCCAACCCAAACTATTCTATGATTGTAAGTGTTGTCATAGAACCATCAGCCTAACTCTGACAGGTGCCATCACTGAAGCACATCTATAAGCTCTATGTCTAACCATTTATTAAATACCTCCAGGGATGGGACCTGAACCACGTCCCTGAGCAGCCACTTCCAATGCTTACTAACACTTTCTGTATAAAATTTTTTCCTAATATCCAGTAGAAACCTCCCCTCGTACAACTTGACACCATTTCCTGTTGTCCTATCATCTGTTACTGGGAGTGCCAACCCCCACCTTATTCCAGCCTCCTTTCAGGCAATTGTAGAGAGCAATAAAGTCTCTCCTCAGCCTTCTTTTCTCTCTAGGCAAAACAACCCCAGCAGCTCATCATAAGACTTATTCTCCAAGTGGCTCACCAGGTGTCTTCACCATTCTCTGGACCACCCCAACACCTCAATGTTGTGTGGTCAAGGGCCCAAAACAGGCTCCACTCGAGGTGGAGCTTCACCAGCAATGAGTACAGGGGGATGGTCAATTCCATGGTCCTACTCAAACAGCAATATCTGGTCACCAACTGGTACCATGATATTGGACATTATTTCAGCCATACTGCAATTCTTTCAAAGGAAATCTCTAGTCGTTTGAAATGGCAGATCATTAGACTGAAGAATGGGAATCATTCATTTCCAGGACTGAACTTTCTGGATGTGTCTTGCCATTTATCACACTATGTGCTACTGGAAAATATGTGTTCTAAGGAGCTGGATTCACAATCTCCCAACACGCTAGGCATTTACAAGGTGAAACAATTGATGCCTTACCAAAAGCCAAGTGTGACTGTAACTTCAGCTTGCAGTCATTTATGTCATTGTTAGTTAGTGGAATTTCAAGACCTATACAATGCCTAATTTTCAGCAGTTTTAATATTTTATTATGGATTATAGAGAAGCATCAATCAGATATATACCTAGAGTTTAATAATCCAGCACCAAATAAATAAAACATGGTACAACAGCATTTTTAGCTATAAGAATCCTTGAAGAAGTTTCAAGTACATAGGTAATGCTATTTTGAGCTGCCAGTGCAAGTAAAGAATGGGTCTGGACAATAAACTGAACTCACTGTTGTCACAAAAGCCTTTCTTTAAGTATTTTTTCCTTGCATTTCTAGAGAATTTCCTTGATTCACCATTTATTCCTCCTTTGGATTCTATAATAGCCCTCATAAAGCTTTGAAACAGTTAGCATTTAGTGAATGCACAGTTTTTTCCTTGTTGTTCATGACTGAGTTATTTGCTGACTCACTGTAATATCATTCTTTGTATTCATTTCATTGTAAAACCCCAGAGGCAGCAATTAGAAACTGATCAGATTTTTTTTCTAAGAGCAAATAACATCCATGTTTCTAGCTAGAAGTACTTGGCTGTACTGTGCAAGACAAGGCCAGACTCAGTCTCCAAGCACAGCCTTGATCTTTGATAGCTCTAAGCAGATTGATTTTAGTCCTGAGTCATTACCCAAGACCTGCCCTTGGTCTCTCATTTTTTGTTACAGGTTAGACTTCCTATAGCAAGTTTATCAAAACTTTTTGGGGCCCCAGACTAACCATGATACATTTATTTGGCACTTAACAGTATCATCCCTGATTGATGCATTTATTGTCATAATTACTTGTCCATACATCTGGAAACTTATTGTACATGTCTCTATATTACATTTTAACTGAAACACAAAAACACAGTGGGATTTCCCTGTCAAGCCTCTTTTTTTCAATATTTTATTCCAAAAACACAAAGAGAAGGGTAGATCATCTCTGACACTGACCCAGTTCTTCACTCTTTCTTGTCTGCTACACACCAGCATCAGTAGAGTTACAGTGACAGAAACCAGAAGAATAGTTAAAAATCAGGTCCTTCCTACACCAAATCATTTTCCACATCTGGTTCTTATTTATCTTATAATGACATGTGGGATTATCTTGAGAATATATTCTGCTTTAACTGTCATGCCACTGACTTTATAGCCTTATCAAATATCCGTTGGTGTGCAGGTTGAGCAATTATCATCTCCTAAGAAGAAATCCCAAGATAATGCAGATTGATAATAACATTTTTCAATAATGTCTTGTAGCATTATTGCCAGTTGCTATTGAGGTTGAGGTCTAGTATTCTCTTCAATTTACCACTTCTCTTCATTGTGCAAGACCTAGATATGGACACTACAGCAGAATTTCAAAGAACAGCTTACTTTTTCATTATTTACTAATTTCTGTTTAAAAGGAGAAAAGACAGAAAATTGGATAGAAGGAGGGAATGTGTCTGGACAATTTAGAAGTAGAAGGAAAGACAATGGGAAAGAGAAATTTAATACTGTGCAAGATATTACAGATACAAGATGACTGTATAAACATAATGAGGCAGGCTCCATCTACAAGAACATGCCTTAGTAGAAGACTGTAATCAAACTTCATGAAGCTGTGTCCAAACTTTCAATCTTACAGTGTAGTAAGCTCCTTCAAATAGACCATTCTTCCAACAGACCATTTTCCCTTCACCTTTTTCTCTAGCAGATTATGTGAAACGTGAAGTGCTTTTGATGTTCCTTTGAAAATACGTAATGCATGGACATATATGCTTGCATGATGTAATTAAAATAAGCCTAAAATAAAACCTATAGCTCGTGACCCACTTATAGGAACATTAACTCAGTAGTTTGAAAATAATACCATTTGAAAATACACTTGGTCACTGGTCTGGCCCTGGATTCACTATGGACGAGCAAGATGAGGAAGGCAAGGTGCCAGGGATAATGTTGCTTTCAAATACTTGAGCTCACTGCTCATGAGAAAGACATCATCTATTTGCCTCAATGATTTTCACATTAAAAAAACATTACCCAAGCAATTGCTGAATTAAATTTCAGTTGTTGATATTTTTTCTGCATCCTGCACAGCACTGTGATGTGCCAAATTTCCAGCACTGAGCACTTGAGTGTTGCCCTCAAGGGTGAAAATGTTGTGCAGTTTTGAGATTTTTACTTGTGAGCACAAGATAATGTAAGGCTCCAGACTTTAGACAATAGTTAAGCTTTCACAGAGTTCTAGCCTGAGACTAACTTTGGAGAAGAGAAGCTGAACAGGCACCTTAGGAACATCCAGTAGTGCTTTTGTCATCCCTTTACATGTTTGCCATCACTGCAGATGAGTTAATAAGGACAAAACCTCACAAGTTGTTCTTGCAAGTTTCAGTTTAGAGAAAATCTGCATGGAGAGGGCTATGGCAGTTACCTGGGAAGGTTCTAAAATTTCCATCCCTGAAAATTTTCATGACTTGGCAAGACAAAACCAAAACTGACCATACCCTGTGTTGACAGTAGTCTTCTCTGGACTTAATGTTACCTAGACCTCCTTTCAGCCTGCAACTCCATGATTCTGTGTTTAGACAGGATGGTTAAGAATAAGAAAGAGGGATTTGAGAAGCACTGTGGAACCAGTAAGTCCTTGGCAATAGAAGTAAAGGGATGATTTTTCGTGAAATAGATAGAGGAAAAATCTAGAACATCTTCTTAGTTGCTTTCTGATCTCTGTGAGAAAAAGAAAGACTGTAGTTCCTGCTTGGTCCTGCAAAGGAAGTCCTTCAGTGTCTACTTCATAGAGAATTTTGAGGCATAAGCAGTTGAAAACTAGGTGCAAAGGCCTAAGTAACTGGAGAAAATATTGGGCAGAAGGATTTTTCCAAATCTGAGGTTCTTGACTTAGTTAGGTGTAAAGCAAATTAACAGCAGTGCAGGTAGGAAGTGGCAATTTCAGTTTTCAGTGTGACCTTCACACATCTTCTGTCAACACTGAAGTCTAGTGCCCAAAAAGCATCTATTCTTTTAGTTTTACTCTCAGTGTAAAATGTAAGATAAACACTTCACCAAAACTGACTGGCAGATTGGGTCACCCAGTTAAAATTAATTAAAAGTACTGAAAAGCCCATTGCTTTGGATTTACTGACTTTGATTTGAGTTAGTGTTGACTGAAGCCCTTTTTAATTCAGTTTAAATTTATATGTGCTTTGCCTTCAACCTGTATATTTTTTAGGTTTCATTGCATAATACTGATAAATAAAAGGTAGAATCATAGAATCATAGAATATTTCAGGTTGGAAGGGACCTTAAAGATCATTGAGTTCCAACCCCCCTGCCATAGGCAGGGACACCTCCCACTACATCAGGTTGCTCAGTGCCTTGTCCAGCCTGGCCGTAAACACCTCCAGAGAGGGGGCATCCACAACCTCTCTAAGCAACCTGTTCCAGTGTTTCACCACCCTCACTGTAAAGAATTTCTTTCTTATGCCAAGTCTAAATCTACCCCCTTCCAATTTACATCCATTGTTTCTGTTAAAACTCTCCTGATGCAGTTAAAACTGAATTTGAGGATGCATGGAACTGTGACTCACTAAAGACTCAGGTCTGGAAGAATTTAACATTGTATTGTACACTTGTCTGGACTTGTAGGATATTTACAGGAAGTACAGTCAGTGAAAAAGAGTGTTAATCTATTTTTTGAAGCAAAAGTTTCAAATTCCAGCTTATTTAGTTACTGTTACTCACACACACTGCCTGTGGAAGCAAAAGGTATTCAATGAATTCAAGAAAGATGTATGTAGAGTAGTTGAGACACAAATGGTACATGTGTCTTTATAGTTTTGACCAGGATTCAGTACAATCTTGATTAGGGGGCAGGTATTTGCCAGATCCTCACCCTGAAGCCACAAAACCCAGTATGAATCATAGATATACTGCACTCTGTTAAGTTCAACTTATTTTTACTGCTCTTTCATCAAATAATGTTGCTTTTTCTTTCTCTTTTTTTTTATTTTCCTATTCTATAGGACAACATTTTTAAAATGGAAGAGTCACATTTTGAAAACGGGCGAGGGAAAAGCCCTTATGATCCTAAACTGCTGACAGCTTCTCTTTTAGTAGGTAGGTACCACAACAGGAGTTCAATGAGACATGAATTCACTGTAAATAGTTGCTGCTTTACTGCTTTTTTTTTTCCTCCTTGTAGCACTGATTATAAGGCTTTGTTTTATGGATTTAATTTCCAGACTAAAGTCATCCCGGTTTTATTTTTATACAGTTGACTCAGATGTCTTGAGAAACAGGGAGCATGTAAAGCAAGGATCAAGTATCACAAGAGCCACTTTATACCTCTGCAAGACCTTGATTCTACAAAGTTTTTCTTCCTTCCCAGAGCTAGGTGACTCTGGAGGTATTTTTATTATCTCATTTACAGGCTGGCCACACTAATCACAGAATGTGGTTATACCAGCACTTCTGAGAGCAAAATGAGAGCAGGGATAAGTAATTTCTTATGTCAGTTTTGCTTCCAAGGGATGTCTGTCACCAAACTGTACCTCCATGTGAGGTGGAAATACAGAAATAGCCACAGGTCTAGGCCTTTTCTTCATATGAAGAGAACTTTTTGGCAGTGAAAACAATTGAACTCCTGTCCAGAACAGAGGAATTTCCATAAATTATGTATTTCTGTGTTAGTAATACTTAATTTCATGGAATATGTAAGTGTAGAGGTAACTAGACTGATGGAAAACTAACCTAATTGAACTATCCAATTGATTGAATTTATCTAATTGACCTAAGTTATGTAATTGAATAAATTGTACTCACTGTTCTTACTTCTCCTTTACAAAAAAAAGGAAAAAAAATATTTAGTGAGAAGAAATAGAGAGTGAAACAAATTAGATTCTTCTTTCCATGACAATTCTGCCCAGGTGTATTCTCTTTATGCTTAATGTGTACTTTCTGACAATTTTTTACAACTTTAAATCCATGTGTGCAACATTTTCAGAAGATTGAAGGTGCTCTTGTCTCAGAAGACTTTGTGAAATGACACATAGCCAAAAGCATTGCTTTCTTCAGGACTTCATCCATATTGCTAGCCTTGGGCTTTGCTCTACCATCTACTCTTTATTATATTTACATTACATTTAAAAATTAAGCCATTTAATATAGACAGCATCAAAAATTTAGTCTCAAGTGTGCCTCATTTCCTGATCTTTGAAGCCGCTAATGATTGCAGGTGATGAGCTACCCTGGGGACATGCACTTTTTAACAGGAAAAACAAGAAAGATGTAGACATCTTGCTCTAACTTGTACCCAGTACAAACATAAAGGGAGGAAAAAAGTGTGTGCAAAAGGCCAGTGTATAAATTAGTGCCTGGAGCAACTTGAATTTGTGGCAGAGCTTCTCTCAAGGGAATTTACTATTTACTTTAATATACAATAAAGAAAGAGAATGATGACAAGCCAGTATTACATGGTATACCTGGCATGCAACTGCACAAAGTCAACAGTGTCTAGCTTTTCACATTCCTTTTCTTTTTTTTTTACTCACTCCAGCACAATTATGATTATCTTATTTCCCTTGGCTTACACTTCATGTCTTTAATACATCTTTTTTGAGCTCACTCAAGATCACTATGGTTTTCACTCCATGAATTTTTCCTACTAATAAACAGGAGTCTGAGCATGATGTTTTGGGTTGAATCAGGCTTCAATTAGACCCATGGGTGTATTAAGACTAAAGAAAATGTCACAAATTCAACATTCAAAGGCAGTGACCAATTTCTACTTCAGTGACTTTTACAAAACCCAGGGTGAAGCTAAAATTAACATTCCTGCATCCTGAACATGAACACACCCTTTCTTCTCTGCCTCCTCTTCATGTTTTGTTGTTGCTGATTCTATTGTTGCTTTTACTTCAGCCCTTTACTGCATAGAATCCCCTGATATTTCAGAAAACATAGGCCAGATTTACCACCAATTCACAGTTACTCTTTTTTTTTGTCCAAAAAGCATAAATTTTATGGTAAAGTGATGATCTAAGGAAAAATAATCTCTTGACCCCAAAATACGTGTGGCACAGGGAATGAATGAATCATAAAATCTTACTAGATCATCTAA
>VZTY01013987.1:67408-174799 GCA_013400935.1 Turnix velox | reverse complement strand
AAGCTGGAGTTTGAGCAAAACCAGGATTAGTTTTCAAAAAAGTAACTTAAAGTCTGCAATAGCCATTAGTGATTAGGTTTCTTATTTTCAATTTCAGTTGAAATAAAGTAGAATAAGTACAAAAAGGATCTTCACTTTTCACTGTCTTCTGAAAAAAATATATTTTTTTAGGAAAAAACATCATTATTAAATTGTTCCAGTATTTTTGTAGTGTACATTCCTGTTCCCTCCACCTGCAAACATTTTTCATTATTTTTCTAAGAGCTGTTCATTAAAGGTAGTTATTGCTACTCTGGTGTAAAGTAAACTCCAGCTGGAAACATGATATAAATAGTTCCTAGTAATACAAGACATTATTCAGCCTTTGCCATCTACATGCTACTAACTAAACATGTATGAAAATACAGAGACTAAGCACCTCTGGTGTGTATTCCAGGGCAGGAGGAAAATGAGGGGCTGCATGTTTTCAAAGGATGCAATCACAGGAGAAAATTATCACAGAGTGATAAAGTCTAAAGCAATTGTATTATGATAGATGGAAAAGCTCAGAGAAGGAAGCAGCATTGTCCCATTATAAGTCAGTTCCTCTTTAGGAAATTACCCTTTGGGATTTTCAGAAGCACTATTGATCCAGAATCCTCAAAGCTATTTATGTTTCTGTGTCTCACAGATATTAAGAAATAAAAATTTAAACTGTATTGCTTTTTTTCCCCAAATAAGTGTAAGTGCCTTAAGATGCTCAGATACAAATAATTGTAATCCACCTACACCATAAAAAATTTCTTTCTTATATCTAGCCTGAACTATAACTTCTTATTTCTTTCAAAAAGGAGGTTCACACCTCTACATTTTCCAAAAATATTTCTTTTTAAAGATTGTTGTCTTATTTAGAGGATTAGAAGAATTAGAAGAAGTTTAAACCTCTACATTTTCCAAAAATATTTCTTTTTAAAGATTGTTGTCTTATTTAGAGGATTAGGAGACTTAGAAGAAAATTGACCAGATAAATATATATTACTTAGGTTTTTCACTTCTTTGTACCTAATAAACTTGAGGCAGAGTTCACAGTTCCATGCTGTTTATTACAGCACGTGGAAAAATTATCCCTCCCCCCTAACAAGGAATTACTATGGGCTTTAATTGTTGCCTTTTTATTTAGTAAAATCAATATATGTATTTCTATTTGCATTCACATGACAGTATGCTTTAGAATAAAGTGTTTTGTGTCCAAAACATAGAGCTTTTTCCTGTGCAAACATCTGAAGATCTTCAGCTTATTCTGCAGTTTTATGCTACTGGGCTGGAATTATGGTGGCAACTTTTACTCTCTTCTCCCTCCCCTCCCATTCTTTCTTTTTGAGAAATATTTGTCAGTTTTCAAACTGTTTCTTTCCACTTTCAAAAAGTAAACTGCATTTAAGACTACTGACAACAGAGACACCATATTGAAAAGAATGAAAGAATAATTTCTAGTTTAGCAAGGAGTAAATTTCAGTCCAAAAGAAGGGAAACGAAGATGACTCTACTTCTGTATAGACAGGGAGCAAAACCTCTCATGTAGTTTTTGAGTAGTACTGACTTAATGGATGTGCACATCTGGGGCATGACTCGAGGTTCACCCTAAATTTAACAGGAATTACCTATTATGAAATTAACTGGTATTCCTTTGTATTTCTGACTGGGAGAAATGGAAACCCCCTATTTGCATAACTACACACAAATCAGTTTAAACAAGGGGTTTTTTTTTGTTTTTTTCTTTTTCTTCTTCACTCTGTCACCACTGATTAAAAAGTTCCAGCCACAAGTTCCTAGTAGCATGAGAAAGTCTTAGGATGAATTGAGTCAGACCTGGAAGATATGGTATTTCCAGTGGTGTTTTGTATATTGAGTTAGAAGCCAAAGTGCCAAAAACCCTTGCAATTTTAAAAATTGCAAATATATTTTAAGTGAGTTTTGATGTCTATTTGAATTTTAATAATTGAGTATTAAAAATAGGAAATTTTTTTTCCTGATTGCCCTTGGAACTGTTGATATCTCTGAAACAAAAATAGGGCTTGTTGTTTTCTTCTTTCCCTCTTTGATTTCTGTACATTTATCAGAGCTCACTAGAGACTGAAAGACAGGAAGATGAAGACAAGGTTAAAGAAAGTTAAGCATAGCATCAAAGAGAGAGGTTTTATATGCTTTTACGTCTCAGATGCAAGCCCTATATATAATCATTATAATTAAGTGATTGTCTCCCCTTTAAAAAAAGTTGAAAATGACATAGAGGAATGATAAATTGTTAATTAATAATATGCTGTTCTATTTCACTTCTGATTACACCTCCTGCTGGGCATCACTGGTCTGTTTGCTTCTAATCTCTGCTGTGAATTCATTCAGTTCAACACCTTTCTGCTATCATGGTTTCACCTTTTCTGACCTTCCTGACTACCGTATGGTACAGAGCCATTGTACTCTGAATTCAGAGTGAATGAGTTGGATTCTCCAGTTTCCAACCCAGTAGGTTGGATGGAATCTCTGGGGGTTTCCAGTCTGAACTCCCATTCAAAACAGTGTAATTTCATAGTTATATTAATGTTTCCTGGAGATAGGTGTGCAAGCTGTCTCTATTCCAGCCTAAGAATCCAAATATACTTTTAAAGAGTGGCTGCACTGGCAGTCAGGAGGATATAGCACATTTGAGAGAGGTTACAGTCAACCTCTGCCCTGAGAAAGTGGGAGTAATCATGTATTTTCACTGACAATACATTGCATATGTCTTATTGCTTTGTAATTTTCTCATTTTCCTTGTTAGTGTAATATAAACATAGGACTGACAGCTTTTTTTCTGACTTAACCATGACTGGAAAATTAAGAAACGTTGCTCACAATTACATCCTTCCACAGATGGAGAACTGTACTCTGGCACAGCAGCAGACTTCATGGGCAGGGACTTTGCCATTTTCCGAACTCTGGGGCATCACCATCCAATCAGAACAGAGCAGCATGACTCCCGGTGGCTAAATGGTATGTAAAATGTACATTTATCCAGTTAAATTCATCAAATCCTTGAAGACTAGCACACAGCTTCATTCCACCAACATCTGTGACATATACAGCCCTCTTTTATTTGAAGCAGAATTTTGTCTTAAACCAGTTAAGCTAATCAAAAGTGATTTATAAAGAGGCATTTTTTGTTTAATTACATTGAGATTTGTGGAGTGTGATTAAATTTAAAACACATACACCATGGCTAAGGGAGTCCTGGCACAGGAGCAGGGTAGGGTGCAAGTTGGACAGAAGCTGGAGGCTTGTGCAGGCATCAGCCACACGTCAACACAAAGTAGTTGCAGTGCCTGGGGCAAGACTGTGCCTTGTACAGGCTTTTATTTTTGAGAGACTAAAGGCAATCTCACACTGGCCACCAAAGTCCAGCAGAAAGTGAATCAGACCTTCCTGTGAAGACCAGAGTTGTCAGTAGTTTGGAAAAAGTGAAATGGTCTTGGGCATTCCAAGCCAGCGGGTTGCAAAACATTCAATAGTTTAACAAGGCATAATAGCTTGCAATTTTGTATGGATATTACTAATCAGGCCTGTAGTTAGTTGTTTGCATCTCTAGGGAGAGAAAGATAGTTTTCAGAGATGATCTGGTTTTGGCTTCGTGTACCAAAATACTTTAAAAGGCATCTGAGTGCTCCATCCAAGTTCTACTGAAGTCAAAATTCCAATAGCTTAAATAGAATTAAACTTGGCTTGAGCTTACAAGGGTATGAACATTTTGGAAATGAGCACTCATCTGAAAAAAGCTGACATTTGATTTAAGTGAGCCAGTTAATACTAACCCTAGTTACTCTGATTCAATTTATATTTTAATTTTTGAAGAGTTGACTCGCCACTTCTGCTGTGAACACTGCTTACATCTGCACTCCTGGTTTTGAATTCTCAATGTATTTTGTTCTTAGATATTTTTCCCTCCTTAGCCACATGATTTTATGTATGTGCTGAGGTCCACTTTTTCTTATGTGGTTTTGCAATTCAGGGTAAACTGTTCACATGGATTTTTAATGTGTAGGAGCAGTTTGTGTTTTAACAGCATGATTTCTTACTTAGTACAGTCAGAGACTTCTACTGTCATACTGGTTATCATATTAGCCTTATGTACAATCCATAACAAAACCAATCCCTGGTTCATAATTAAAACCAAGAAGTGCTATTGCAGGTGGGATAAATATGAATGAGATGTATACACTTGGTATATATCTCAGATAAATACACTGGATATATACCTCAGATAAAAGTGTATATGACAAGTTGTATGAACGTGATTTTTTGTCCTGTTCAATTTCCTTTTGTCATAATTCATGTGGACGATGGTAAGGACAGATTCAGGTCTATCACGTTGCAGTTCTTTAGTCTGTGCTCACCCAGTAGCCCAGAAATATTGTTCATTGGTTTATTTTACTGTAATAATAGACAAGACTTCTGGAATTCAGGAACAGTGAAGTACAAGGGTTGCAGACATATCCATCTATCTTGGTACCTGGTGGAGTAATAATGTGTTAAAGATAACAGAACACACTCTGTTATGATAGTCATGATGACATAAAGTCTAACCATGCAAGCAAAAGCTGCTTTTGTGCTATAGATTTGCACAATGATAGCTGAGTCAGGAGGATTTATACAGTGGGAAAAGGCATCCATTGTCCATAGCTCCTGTACTTCATTGCTGAAAATGTGTCATTCCTTTGTGGATGCAGTTATCAGTCTTTCAGCACTGAATGTGAGAGCTGCTTTTCCCAAATTAGCACTAAGGTTACATCTGACAGGGTGCAGAAACCACAACTGCTCTGTGTGTGAGATGGGGAGGAGAAGAAGCTTGCACGTAAAGAGCTGATGAAACTCAAGATCTCTAGAACTGAACTATTGTCCAAAATAAGCACAGAAGTAGAAAGGCAGCTTTTAGCCTAGCATAGTGTGAAGTTGATTTTCAACTCTCTTACAATGTAGTCCTGTGTGAAAAATTTCAGGCTATTTTAGAAAAAAAAAAAAAGATACAAATCAGACTGAGGACCTTAGAAATTATTCTCCTGGATGTCTATAATTTAATAGAGAATGATCCTTGAGTACATTTTGGAAATCTATCTCTCCATTGCAATTTAATGACTTTACATTCTTTATATGGAAAGGTTGGCTTAAAATCTGCTCTGCAGGATTCCCGTTAAAGGCTCTAAGGCTTTACTGGTTAATTTCCCAGAGATAAGATCCTGGCAGCCTTTCCACATGGTACTCCTCTAATTTCTGCATTAGTCAAAAATTACAGGGTTTGTGTCTGACACTTTGCAAGCTTTTTGGTCCTTTTATAATTTTTCTCCCTTTGTCATTTGTCTTTTTTGAATATAATTAGAAAAGAAGTCTTGCATTTGAATGTATTTAAACTCTGTAATTTTAGTGAAATAAGTTCTCAGTGAAGGATGAGCTTATGAATTATTTTTGAGCCTTCAATTTGCAGGCATTTAGTAAATGGATTGCTCTGCAGTGGTGAGTTTGCTTTACTAGTTGCTTTCTACAAGGTGCTGAGCCTCAGGTTAAAAAGCTTCTATTTTAATAGACATACACTGAAAGGTGGGTAAGAATAGCAGTTCTGGTTTAGCTTACAAATTGAAACTCTCCCTGTTGAGTTTCATAGCCAGGCAGTGAGGCATCTAGTAATAAAGTCCTTCTTATGTTTACTTCATTCAGAGCAGGAACTGGAACCTGTTTTTCCCATAGTAAGAGTAATGTCAGAACTGACAGGGTGCAGAAGTCACAGCAGTGTGGTAACAACAATCAAGAGAAGACATTTACAACTTGTAGACTTTATGCAGAATTTAAATATCATCCTGAACCTGTGTAAAAGTAGAACAACATTGCACAGAGCCATGAAGTTTTTAGATTTAAGTATGAACATAGGGTTTCTATTGAGATCACACAGTTTTTGGAAATGCTCCACCTTTCCTAAGAAGTTAAATGTTTCTGGGAAAATAGCTTTGAACTGTGCCCAGCCCAAGGGAAGGTGCTGATCAGCAGCTCTTAAAGACTTTGCAAGTCTTTTAAAGATATTAAATAATCACAGGCTTCTAAAGGCATTTCATTTTGTATAAATAATTCAACAGTCACCAAGCCAAATAAAGCAAGGGAGACTGATTCTATAGCTAGAAGGTAGGGACCATACATCAGTCACTGTGGCAGTGTATATTTAATTATTGATACAGAGTTGGCCACATGTGACATGGAAGCATTTGCAAAAACACAGGAAAATAAGTTGGTGCTGAGGGAAGTCAGCTTGGATATGAAAAGCCACAGTTCAGTGCCCCAGACTAAATCATGTACTTGGTTGTAAGCCATGTACATGCTCACCATGGACATCATTGTCTCCTCTGGTCAGTGTATGTAAAATTGACAGCCTTAGTTTTGAATTCTCAGAAAAACAAAACCAAACCCAACTGAAACAGAGAAAACAAATCCTGAACAGCTTTACTGTAAGGAGCTTTGATGTTACTCATTTCTCTTGGAGAGTCTTGCCTATAGGCAAAAACTATCTTTGCCTTTTAATGTTGCCTCTTACAGTTCAGAGCCATCAGAAGCTTGTGAAAAAGCACAGATCATCTCCTGCTTCTATGACTTGCTGCAGCAATAAAAGAACAATGAGTTGGAAACATGAGCAGGTCAGAGCAGCTTCCCCCAGTAGCAGGGGGTTCCCTAGTGAACTACTTGCAGTCTTTGCTGTACAGCATCTACAGCAGCATTCAGGCAAGGGCTGAGGGCATGGCTGGAGGCAAGAAGGCAGAAATGGCAGTGCAATGTACCAAAGCAAATGCTCAGGCAATGCAAAAAGCATTGTACTGAAGGCAGTTTTCAAGCTGAAGTTTAGGGGAGTGGAAGGAAAGCTTGGATCTGCACTTGTCTTCCCTGCCTTGAGCACGGGGGATCTGGCCCTAAATTGTTAACATTTTGTAAAACGAATAGTCATAGACATTTATTTAAAAAGCAAATCAGGGTTAGGTTGCAGAATATACGAAAGGAAATGAAATCACAAAAGCTGCATTAAAATAGTATTATGAATCTGGTTTGCACCCCAGAAAAGTGAAGGTATACTGGCCTCACTCACCCTCTTTACTGGAGCTGGGGCTAAGAGACAGTGTCATTCTGGATTTCCAGCCTTGGCTTGGAATTTCCTTCCTTTTTATGGTTTTAGGCCAGCTTTATAATATTTTAGCATACTTTCCACGACTTAATTTTTGAAGTGGGGTAGTTGCTGTACTTAGAGCCCTGGGGTTATTGTCCTTGGTAATCTTTTCTTTATGGTTACATAAACAGCTGAGAGTTATAGAAGCTGAGCGACTGTTCAGTAAAAGAGAAAATGCCCTCTTAAATTTCACAGGCTTCAAGGCACAAACCATGGACTTGATACTCTCCTGGCATTTATACAGGGCTTTGGACATCACTTTATGTTATTTCCACTTATGGCAGTTTGCAAGATGTCCCAGCAATGGCATCATACACATGTAATTTTGAGTATATATGTATTGCTCAGTGGAGGAACATATGGCAAGAGAAAAAACAAGATTGCAGCTAGCTTACAGGATTTTTACCTTTCTAATAAAACACATTAAATATGTTTTTATTTAGAAATAGGTGTTTAGAATTAGTATTGTTTTGTTTGTAACTACTTTTACTGAGACTTGAATGTGTTCATTTGCTGCATCCTTTAATATATTATTTGTCTTTGGTCACTCATACCAAACACTTTTCCCACCTATACTCAGTGACACCCCCCTCTTCTGTGCCACTCCCTTGTTCCTAAATGCCTTTCTAGTTTCCTACTTCTCATCTCACCACCTGCACATTCACATTCCAGATGTAGAGAAGGCACCAAAATGCCACTAAAGGTGGGCAGATGTGGAAAATGGCTGACCTGCTGGTATAAACAAGAGTACAACTGTCCTGGTACCTGGGGGTGTTCTTCATAAATTACTTCTGACATGTACTTGCAGAAAGGAAGTGACAGATGCTACAAATACAATAAATCTCCAGCAAAGAGAGGGTGATTTAAATAAAGGACATTTTAAAAAAAGCAAGGCATGAGCTGTGTCTTTAAATCAGAAGTCTTAAAACATGGGGAAATGAAACTAGAAAAAGCTGACAAACAGAAGTAGTCAGTTGAGTAGACTTAAGATGTCTTTGCCAGGTCTGCATTCCCAAAACTTTGTAAGGCATATTTAAACAATCTTACCAGTGAAAACAGAGTGTTTTCCTTGTTATTTTGGTAGGTTTTTTTCCCCTTCAATGTTATTTTGCATTTAAATTATGCATATCTATATTTGAACTAAATTCATCAGCTGATGTCTCCTATCATGTAGGCTGTAGTGGGGACAAGGTTCCACACTTTCCCACCACTGCTCATAGACGCAGGAACAACGCCAACCCTTCCAGGAGCAAAATGTGTCCTTATACACAAGTCTCATTTCTCACTCAATACAGCCTCCCACCACAATTCCCATTATCTTCCTTGCTAAGAATAGTAATAAATAATTTCACAGTGACACAGTTCCATGTGTGACAAATGCTAATGTCACCTTAACGCATTGCTAGGAAGAACTCAGAAACTATGGTGATGGTGGCATAATAATATGAGCAGGATGAAATACAAACTCACTGTACAGGGTTAGGGTTTTTTTCTCCCTTAGTTCTGTAGATCCAAACTTGAGAGAATCAATATGAATTTCAAATAGTTTTTCTCAGGTCAATCTAACAAGTCTTCTCTCTCTACATTTTAATTGCAACCCTTTCTTTTTATCTTGGAAGAAATGTAGGATTTATTAAAATACAAAATAATAACTGCTTTCTTAATGTTAATAATTGACATATCACTGACCTAAGATGGTTACAACTCAGGAAGCAATAAGTACATCTGAATACTGATTAGAAGAGACTCATGTATTTGAACCAGTTAACTCATCCTGTCTGATAACTGTTCTCTGTAGAATTATGCAAAGTAAGAGAAGCATTTGATTTGGAAATCAAACACCAAGTGTCAGTCAGTGAAGGTGCTTTATAGTTCCTCTCAATATGTGGAAGAAAAGGACAACCAGAAAATTCTTAACCTTCCATCAAGTGGCCTTACTTTAAATCCATCTGGGAAATGGACATCTCTCTCCCTTTGCCTCACTAGTCTAGGTTTAGGTAATTTTCTTCATCAAGCTTATATGCAATGGATGATATTTTATTGCATTTAGACATGAAAAATTGGTAAATATAGCCAAAGGATATGTTTTGAGGCCAGAGTGGAAAAAATGAGTATGAAAGATGAAGTAGCATGAGACATTTCTCTGGTGTGACTGCACATTTTGAAGACTTCCTGACACTCTGGAGGATATGACCTGAGCTAAAACAGATTTGCATCAGTAAATATATTAGCCTGAGCTATAGCCACAGTATTCTTGGGGAAGTCAGGATACAAATTAGTCCAGAAATGCATGAATTAGGGTATATATATGTTGCATGGTTTTCCATGGGCTCATTTTTAGTTTTAGCTTGGTCAGCCTTGCTATCCACACCAAAAAATAGCAGCTGCAAGTGTAGATAGGAAGATATGCTTTGCTGCAATTCAAAGAATGACTCTCTTTATAGAGGATATAAGGTAATAATTAATGGGGGAGCCCAGAATTCATTGCTTTGTGCACTGTTACCACTGGAGACCAGAGGAGTTTGTCTGCTGCACATAGTACAATTTTAGGAAGGAAATTCAAAGCTCTTAAAACAAGCACTATGGGATGTGACCCAAGTTCCAAACAGAGGAGTGCATAGTCTCTCCCTAAATTGAGTCTTGGCTGTGTCTGCCAGGATGGGGGTCTACACACACTCATACACTAAATTGATCTCTTGGTAATGTGCCTTAGAATTGTTAAATTTTGGGGAGTTTATGTCAGTGGTGAATACTGCTCAGTAAAACCTGGTAAGCTTCATGTTGGGATGAGTAGTGAAAATGTGTCCCTTCCTTCACCTCTGCTGAGTTTTCTGGAGAGGGAATTGAACAAATTATCTAGAACAATCTCACTCGGTGCTGGATGTGGATATATCAGTTCATCTGGCTGTGCAAGGCAGATTGAGTGATCTTGCTAATGTGTTCATAGTCAAATCTGATCACCCAGGTGAGTTGTTTTTACAGACATTGCTTTAGGTGAAGAAATCTGAGTCTCACTGGTCACATCCAGCAGTGTAAGAACTCAGCTGCATAAGTACACTCATGTATTCTGTGTTCGCTAGAAAGCTTTTTTTTTTACCCCTGAAGCTATGAGAATTGTTTATTTACAGATATTTATTTCAAGGATAACTTGTAGAGTTGACAATGAACAGCTTTGTAAAGTGATGGTCTTCTCACACAAGTAAGGTGACAAACTGTATGACTGAAGCAGTTGTAGTGGTGGTGCAAATCTCTACTAGAGAGCGTTGTGTAGTAATTTCAGTTAATAAGGATTAAAAAGACCATTTCTATCTGTATAATCACATTTCCTACATGAGCCTCTCATTTTGCCACTGAGATGGATTTCAATAGGGTAAAAAAGTAACTTATCCAGGGCAGGTGTAGTGTTCATGTTCTAAGGCTTTTGTTGTAGGTCTTGCTTTAAATTGCACAAGATTATTTTCTTTCTAATTATTATTTTTGCCAAGATCCAAATCAACTTAAGGAAAAGCTTAAGGAAAGTTAAGATTAGATGGCTGGATGCCAAAGCCTTTGTGTTATATGCCTTGAAAATTGGAGTAGGTTTCCCATGATCTCTACAAGAGCTTATCACAGCTCCAATGCTTGAAAAGCAGTGACTTTTAGCTACCAAAATGATGCTTCCTTTCCTGTATACAAAAGTAACCAACTGTTTTTTTTTTCAGTAAAAGTTAAGCAGAAATCTGTAGGGAATCACAGCACAGAATACTAATTGATTTAAACAAAGCTGGAATGGGTCTGTTACAGTCCACTGAGATATGACATAGCTCAGAATCTTTTTTTTTAATGTTATTCAGTTGTGGTTGTTTTTTCTTTTTCTCTTTTTGCTCTAGCCATCACTTTAATTAGTGTTGACCCTGTCAATACCAATTTCCTCTTCTCAGGCCACCATGTTCAGAGTTTGGTGGGCATTCAATAGAGATTTACTCTTGGCTGGGTAATCTGAGTTCATGTGTGTGGTGAAAAATTAGTGAGGAGAATTACCCAGAAAAGTGGATGCCATGACAATGTATGTCACCATGGTGTGACCAGCTCTACTGACATGGGTTTCAAAAGCTCTCCCCCTGTGAAAATGGGGGCTGTTTGCAAATTAATTAGTTTCTGGCAGCAGCTTGATTGTTGACCCAAAGTTTGTAGAGTGGAAAAACAATCAGATTAGTGTGTTCAATATAAAGGCCCAGTGCAGCACTCAAGTGGGGTTTGCCAAACTGTTGAAGCTGTGAATAGAGTGAAACAAATTCTTTCTTGAGAAGCCAAAGGCAAAGGTTAAGTGTGATGTGACTAGAGCACGCGGGGCGATGGGGGGAGAAGCAAGAGCCACACAAAAATAGAGAGGGCTGAGCAAGTTGCATTGAACTTAATGAAATTCACAGCTTCAGATGCAAAAGTGTTTGGCAATGTTTTGGTCTGTGTTAAAGGGAGAAGGAAAATGCCTTTGTTTTAAGAGGTTTTCTTTGTACAGTCATGTGGGATAGCAAGGAATTAGCCTCCAAAGGGTATTAGAGACATTTTCTGAGCCTCCACGCTGTTTCTAAGCACCTGCAGACTTAGAGGTTTGTACCAGTTCCTCCCCCTCCCTGCCACACACTAACTCCCTTTATCTCTAGTAATTTAGTCCATTCATCACCTTCAACATTTGGGCAGGTTTCTTCTCTCAAATAGTGCTGGTGCCATGACTCATGGGTAACCATGTTAAAAATCAACCCTGGTGAATAGATAGACTGGCTAAAACTGGGACAAAAGTTCAATACTAAGGAAGGAACATCTACTGATTTCTACTTAATGCACTGCTCAGATTATTTCCTTAATATGCTCAACTTTTTCAATGGGAGGACCAGAAACAACAGATGTAAATTGGAAGGGGGTAGATTTAGACTCTACATAAGAAAGAAATTCTTTACAGTGAGGGTGGTGAAACACTGGAACAGGTTGCCCAGAGAGGTTGTGGATGCTCCCTCTCTGGAGGTGTTTAAGGTCAGGCTGGACATGGCACTGAGCAGCCTGATGTAGTGGGAGGTGTCCCTGCCTATGGCAGGAGGGTTGGAACTCAATGATCTGTAAGGTCCCTTTCAACCCGAACTATTCTATGATTCTGTGATTCTATAATAGCTTTTTTTTATATACAGCTGCCCTTCAATACTCAGTTATGGCATTCACTATTATTTGATCCCTTAGAGTATTTATTACCTTCACATCAAACAATGCCCATGCATTTTGTAGGTCTTCTTTTCCCAGTATGATAAATACAAAGAGGGGAAATACCAACAAATGTGAACAAAACTACATTTGTGGACAGTTGATGTAATCTTCCCTCAACCCAGCATCTTGGATTTGGAATAAATGACACAACCAGGGATATGGAGGACCACCACCAACACATAGCCAAGTAGCTGAGATGCCCAGCTGAGTTAATGCTGTGAGGAGACAGTCCTTTAGTCTGTTCCTGCCTATTCCCTCATTCCATGAAGTTACAACTGTTAGTCTGCAATTTATACAAACTTTGTGGTTTCTTCTTGGTAATGGGGCTGAACCTAACCCCCTAACATTCCTGAACCGTGAATTGCTTGTCCCAAAAGGCATTCAGTGTTGCTTGTAATTAACACAATTGATTGCACAAAACCAGCACCTGATGTGGCATGGAGCCAGCTGGAAGCATAATTGGCTCCTTAGATGGAGAAACATCCACTTCAGAGTGGAGTTTGCAATGACAGAATGATTAGTTCAAAGTAAACCAGGTATGTGAGTACCTGGTCTGTACATTATGATCTTGGCTAGCGCTAGACACAGGTGAATTAAGCTGCCTCCCTTTCTCTTCATAACTCTATAACTTCCGTCTCTCTTGTTCATGAAATTGTGTAAATTCCAGCCTGAAAGCTTGTGAGGCTAATTGCTTTTGTTCTTTGGGTTATTTAATTACAACTCTCAGCAGATGACAGGTCCTCTGCACTGAAGGAAGACATCACATTTGCACAGTTCCAGAATCCCCACATGAATGTGTGTGGCAAATCAGTGACTGCAGATTTATTCATGCCCTCTGGGACCTGCACTGCCTTTTCAGCTTAGCATGCAATATGATTTAAATTACAGCTTGTGCAGAGCTGTGCCTTGGGATTACACTCCATGTTTCCAACTGTTTATAGTTCAGTGAGCTTTAACCTCTGTGATTCTGAAAATTAAATAATGTCACGGCTGATATCAAACCCATGGCTGGTACTGCATTGCTAAATACTGTCTTCTATTAAAGGCCTATTTTTCCAACAAAGTGGAAACATCAATGTATATAAAACACTGATAACACACTCAGGTAGTTCAAGAGCACAATTCAAAGAATTAAAAGGCTAATGTTAAGCTTCTTTCTCAAGGATACCCTCCACCTTCTCCATTCAGTGGAGTTATGGTTGCTGTCTTTACTGGAGCAGGACTGCACCTAATCAATGCTTTGTGATTAGACAGCCTCATAACATGTGAGATCAAGTAGATAGAGCATCTGTTGTAGTTAAATTCCTATCTGTTAAATGCTTTCAGATTTTATAGTTTAATTCTTTCTGAAATTATCTCAAATCAGGCCTCTTGTACATCTTAAAATCTCCATAACCTTTAAACTTAATAACTTGGTAACAAAACTCTTTATTAATATGGCATGTAATTTCTCAGCATATCAGTTTTCATCCTTTTCAGGGTTTTAATTGATACAAAATCTTCTAGTGATTTTCCTTTATTTAGTTCTGCAAGACCATGTCTACAGGAGAGATACTGTTCCCATCTCAAGTGAGTCACTCCAGTGGGTTTGTCCCCAGGTTCCACCAGGCAACACCTGCAAAACAAAAGGGTGAAACAGATGTCACCACCAGCATCATTTAGCCCACAGAGCCTTATTCATGACTGTATTGTAAGGAAGAGAGAACAGGAAGGGGACAAATGGGAGAGACAAATGGATACTTATTTTCAACTAGTAAAAGTAGCATGCTTGACTAAATAACAGTGAAAATAAACAAAGTAGTCCCAAATACCTTCTTCACACTGTACTTCCTATTTTGCAGAATTGGCAAGTGGCACTCCTTTTTCCCCTTGATCTCTGGAGCAGCCTACATGACTTATTTCAGACTTCAAAATCAAGTATTTTAAGTTGCAACGTGATTTTTAAAGTATCTCATCCTTTGCTATTCCATTGGATTCCATGGACTTCTATCAATATGTCCTTGTTGAATAGCTGGCTGATAGATTTGACTACTTTGTAACAAGTAGATAGTTGCCTTTGTATATTGCACAGTAGTAAAAACACATGGTGAAGTTTATGGTAGAATTTAAAATATGTCAAGGAATACAGGTATTCACCAGCTCATAGCTGACAGTCAGCCTCAGAGGATGTGACAGTCTACAGACTATATTACTGAATTATTGCAGCATTGCTTTTAAGAATCTCAGTCTCAAGAGCAGCGGTGTTATCCAAAACATTCCCCATCCAAAAGGTTTGTTGAGAGTAACACTCTAGATCTGAGCTCCCAGATGACAAGCCTTTTTTGCTCTTTCTGCCTTTATTCTCAGACCCACATCACTTCTGGTTTTAGGCTGAATTTTTTTACATGTCAGGAAGGTATCCCCATGCTAGGCAGGGGGGTTGGAGTTACATGATCCTTGGGGTCCCTTCCAACCCGGGTCTTCTGTGATTCTGTGTGATTCTGTGAAGGTGAGATATCATGTAGTGTTATCAGGGAAAGTTACCTCTTTCAAAGCCAAGACTGATACTGTGAATCTTTGAGACCACCCTCTCTGGTACAATATCCAGCAGAATTTGATGTTCCTGAGCATTTAGGGCTTTCACAAATGTACAAAGTAAGTGAAGGAAAAATAATTCCCTTTCTGATTTGTGTTTTGAAGTGTTAGGCTGGTGTGTTACATTGTTACATTCCTAGATTATGGAAGAAAAAGTATTTTAAATATAATTTTTATATAAAGATTTCATTTCCTTTTGGTAGGTTTGTAAATACTTTTGTTTATGTAAGTGCAGTAAGATTTGTAGGAAGATTTTATTGAAGTTGAAGAAGAAACCAGATAACCTTTCAGGGACAGAGCTCTACTACAGATGATCATTCAGAAAAACAGAAGAAAAGTTATTTTAAATATTGGATTGCATACTTTTCCTATAAGCTCTTGTGAAACATTTGAAAGCATTCAGTAATAATACATTTTCTGTGAATATGGCCTTTTATCTGAGGATTGCTGTTTATTGATTCTTTTACTGCTGTTTGAGCAAAATTCAATACCCTCATAAACAGTAAAAAGTGTTCCACTGATGTCAGTGAGATTAATCATATTTCTTGAGCTCGATGATAACATTTGACACACTGTAAAATCTGACAGTCACAGGGCACAGCTCCCTTTACTCAATGGCCCTTCCCTTTTGGTCTCTGTTTCTTGTTCTCCTGTTTCAATAAAGGAAATTCCACTGAAGGCAGAAAAGGCTCAATGAGAGGGAAAGATGTAAAATCTTCCAATGAGGTATTTTACATGGACTAGTGAGTCTTCAGCTTTATTTCACAAGATTGTGTAAAGGGGTTGTCATTATTAATACTCATTTCTTCTCCATATTTGACATACTTTCAGCTTTCTTTTTTTTTTTCCTGACTGTCAGTAGAAAGCATTCTTAAGAAAATGTTCCATTTCCTGTTTATCACAGCATTTTTTACAGCATTTCATACTTGTATTACTTTTTAAATACCTTTGCTAAACTTTCTAGCAGTTCCTCTCTCTGCTGCTAATGTATTACAATCACATGTGATGTGAATTCCTCCCTCATTCCTTTTAAAAAACACTGAAATGTCAAGTCTGATACAATATTACCCCAAGAAGGTTTTCATTCTTAAGTCACAGTAATTACTCAAATATTTCTGAAGTGCTGTCAGGGAATTTAAAAAAAAAAAGGAAGGTTTCCTTTTACAGAATAAAAGCACTTGCCAATTAAGCACAGCTTCTGGAGATCCAAGCAAAAGGTAATGTTGCAATATTTTTTATCTTAAGCAATTCCATGGTTTTCATCACACCTGTGCCATTAAATTTCTCTTTTCTTCTTTTTTTTTTTTCCCAATGAGCAGAACCAAGTTTTGCATCCTCAGTAAACTAGTAGATTATCTCAGCTGGGTACAAGACCTGTTAATAGCTAATGTTGACTGAGGTTAAATTAAGTTGGAATCATATATTATGCTCATGTGACTGCTGAAAGTGGTTGTCATAGATGATGCTATCACTCTGAATATCTCAAGTTGTGTTGAGGGGTTTGGCTTCCACTTACAGATGCCTTCCTGCATTTTCTATTGCTGGGCTACACTGGCAGGTCAGCAAGAACCAGTCATTCACCCAGCCCTATTTTTCAGTCCTTTCTGCCACTTCTCATTAATCTTCCTCTAATGGATTCTGTGTCAAGTTGCTTTACACCAGCTGTAAAAGTTAATTATAACAACAAAACCTTTCTCATAGTTTGACAAAATTACCTCAGCTTGGTGGCCAAATCTTAAGGTTTTAACAAAGAAATTAAATTGCAGAAGATTCAGGAGGTTAGGAAATTGCTACAGAAGTGTTCTCTCCTGGATCACTCAGCTTTGGGATGATGATAATTTCCTGATGAATGAATATCCCTTACTGAGGCTTGAAATGATGAGAGAGTCCTATTCAGTTTTTTGACATGACATCGCTGCAGGAGATTGTTTTTGCAGCTACACAACCAATTCCACACACTTCAAAATAAACGTGGCAGTCCAAAATTTGGATTTTTTCTTCCTATTTTCAAAACAGATGATTTTTGACATGAAGGCCATATATGTTCACATTATAGGGAGAAAAAGGTAATATATTAATATATATGTGTACAAATCCTTCTGCTGGAGAGGGGGTTATTCACTGTATGAACCCGAAAGGAATCTATGCCTCAGAAGAGGGGCTGAAAACAGACTTGTCAAGCCACTGCTGTTCAGTTTGGGGTTTCATGCTTTTGCCAGTCATGCCACTGACAGCTGTCCCACTTTCCCTACAGTGGAATGCATTTGCCTTGTTAATCCTCAGCTATTCCACACACTTAAACAGGGACTTGTCTCCTGCAACATGCTGCATCAAGAGTTTGGCTTGATAGCATTGCTGCAGCATGCTCTCTCTGCCTTCTGAAACCTCAAAATTTCAAGGTTGCAAAGAGGAAGCCTCTTCCACCAAGATACAGTCACTCATACATAGTCACAGCATTCTGGAAGGCCTGATAAAATCATATTAGTAGAGAAGAACAGGTTTGATCTCTGAATTTTGGGTCATTGACCATAAATTGCTTGAGCATCTCCAGGGACTTACGCTCCACCTGTGAATATTCAGCTCTTACACAGGCCTATAGTGTGATTCTGATTGCCAAAAGTGTGTAACTCATCAAATCAGAAACTTCTTTTGTCTTCCATGCTTCACTTCCTCCCCTAATACATCAAATTTTAACATAAAGACTGTGATATTTAGTTTTTGTCACTCATCCAGAGCTCTAAATGTGTAGGTTATGCTGTTAATGCACAGATTTTCCAGTGTTTTTATTTCCAAGCATCATTGTCAAAAGCTTCAGACAAATGACCAAAGGAGAATGAAACAGGCTCATAGCTGGATCTCTCATTAGCTTTTTATACAGGGAGGTTAAGAAATATTGAAAACTGAGGTTAAATTATCCTAAATGGAGGCAATATGCTGCAAGCCTCACTTTTTGTTCTATGAAGGACACTAGTCTTCTCAGTTGCCCAATTAGTTTTTCTGAGGAGAGAGTAAATCAGTTCACAATTAATTGTGTTGAATGACACACAACACCTTAAAACACACTCAGCAATGGAAAAGAGGTGTTAATTTTGATTGTTGTTCTGTAAAGAGATAATAATCACCTCTTTTAAATTAAACAGGGTGGGTAGATCATAGGCACTGCTTTGTGAGAAATCTAATTTATGTTGAGAATTAAGCTATAATTTTACTGAACTTTACTGTTCATTTTTCTTCACCATATAATTAGTCATTACAGGGAATCAAAACTATTGTTGTCTCTTTGGAACAAAGGCTTCAGAAACTGTTAATTGCATCAGAGATCAGCATTTTCTTCTTTCTCCTTCCTTCATGAGCTGAAGTGTTGCTCCCAAGGAATATTCACACCAAGTCATGCCTCTAGGCAGCAAGGAAGAGAGAGATCTGAAGGCAGTATCACTGCCTGGAGATTTCGGCCTTGACTGGTACTGGGAGCTTCATTTACACTCCTTTAGAGGTACCACAAATTAATGTTGTGTTTCCCTTAAGGTTATTAGATCCTGCTGCCCAGGGGAAGTGGCCAGGTGAGGTGAAATGCTTCAGCCTCAGGCCAGTCCCAGTCCCAATCCCCATCCTGGCCCCCCCATCCTGATCTCCTGGCTGGTCCCCTGCTGCTTCCAGCCTCCACAGCCTTTCCTCTCCTTGGCCACCTCCTGGGAGGTGCACCCTGTAGCTCAGTCCTCTTCTTCACTTCTTATTGCAATCCAGCCAGTGTGTCCACCTTATATACTGAAGTATTTTGTTAACTCTCCAACATGTACTTGGCCTTCTTGCTTTTGCCCCAACTATAAATCTGTAACTCCTTGTAAAAAACCTCCACTTAGTTCAGATTTAGTTTCTTAGCCAAAATGATCCATTGGTGACACTTGAAGTTCAAAACCCTGAAAAGCCAACTGACAACTGGATTCCTATTATTGTATATGCAGAAGTAGCATTGACATGTGGAGGAATTCACACATGCAAAAGCATCATGCATATTTTTTAATCTTATTTTTCTGTTATGTTTCTGTTGCATCCAGGTGTTGAAATGATGGTAGAATGATAGCATTCATCTTTGAAAATCTATGATCTTTTTATGTCATTAAAAAAAAATCCTACATTTCACTACTGAAACAGAACTGGCACATTCTTAAAACAAAGATTTTTTTTCTTAATCCTAGACATACCAAACTCTACTGTTATTTTACCTCCAGTTTCTTCAGCTCCATATAGAGATTGTCTTATCTTGAGCATCTAACTGATATAAAAGATGTCTCTGATAGAATTTTTTTTCTCAAACTGTATATTGTCATTCCATAAACATTAAGTCTAATAAGGGAAAATGACTGCTAAAGGAAAACTTAAGCTGTGTCTACAGCTTAGCATGCTGCCATCTGTACTTACAATGCTTTTGACTCATCTCCTCCCGCTCTGCAAGGAATTAACAGTAATGTTATTCCATGAATTTTAGGACTGATCTGTGTTATCTCAAATATCTCAAAAAGCCTAAATTTTTTTTTGAATCACAAAAAAAACATTCTGTATGCAATTGAAATTAGAAGAAGCCTTTACTAAGCCTTAAACTTATTAGATGCTATTATTATTTATGTCACCAAAATTTATTTAATTACTCTCAAAAACTGAAAAAAAGAGATATTACTTATAGGGAGAAAGTAACTGTTGTGGCTAACACACTATTTTAAGATTATCATTCCTCAGCATCACCCTGAGGAGAAGGTATATTGCAATATCAATAAATGACCCTGTGATAGCTGCTTCACCTCAGTCATGCATGATCTGCTTGTCCATGTCCATCTTTGCCTCCCTGTGGCTTTGAAAACAATCCTTAAATTACATCTCATCGGTCTATCCCTGGTGCTGTCTTCCATATCAGCATCTGATGATAAATTGGCACAAAACCCTTGTATTAGCTCAATAAAAGCCACAAGTTATCCCTTGTGCAAAGATGTGGTCTGATGCCATCTGTGTTGCTGAGGAGCTTCACAGCAAGTGGTGAATCCACGAGAACTTGACTGTGTTTGCCTGAGTCATCAGCAAGAAGAGGAATGTGAAAGTTGTGGAATTAAAATGAATGGACTTTGGAAAAACACCACTGAAAAAGCTTTGGTGTTTTGTAAACTGCATTGGAGTGTATAAAACCACAACCACCTTAGCTCTCTCATCACCATACATTAAAAGCTTTGTCCTCCAGTGACCTTGAGGAGCATGCTCATGGTGGGTACATTTGTCACTGGTGCTGCAGGTCCTCCTCTCTGTAGGCAACAGAGCTGAGATTCCAAATTCAGATTTTCTGAGGTCAATGCTTAGCAATCTGTGCTGGGTCTCAGTGGACAGGCACTGCATGTAGTTATGAAGTCCTGAGTAGCTGTCTATTTTTGTTGTTAAATTTTTAATTTCAGCTTCCCTAGTCTTATTCCTCCCCTCAGGGTCCCAGTCACCCTCCAGTACTTTTCATTAAATTATAGCAACTGCGCTTTTACTGAGTGTAAAATTTCCCTAGATTCCTAGAATTTTCTTCCTGTGAACTTCTGAATCAATAATTTTGGCTGTAAATGTACAAAAGTAGGAGCATCCAGTTCAAACTCTTTACAAAACATATCCTGCAAGAGCCTCTGTTTGGCTCCTGTAAAGTGATGAAGAGTTGAACCCAACTTTTCTTCCCTCAGCTTGCTCGGTGTTGACAGATAAATTAATTTTTCTGCCTTCAAGTTTATAGATCTTCATTAAAATGCTAATACAATTCAGTTAGGAATTCAATTTCTGATTTTTTTACTGTTTCTTGCTGTTGGGGTGTGTTTGCATGTGTGGTTGTTGCAGCTAAAGAGTATCATTTGTAAAAGAACAAACGCAGATCAATTTTCCTTAGCTTTTTTGCAATGTGAAGTGCTGAGACAAGCAAAACATGTTTCCATTACTTAACTAAGCAAACAACAATGTATAAATCAGGGAGGCAGCTGGACCAAGGTGTCATTTCCATAAAGGGCCAGATTTCTCATGAAGGACAGTTTAATGGGCTGCTGCCAGTGATATGTCATGGCAGGAGGGCACACAAAAAGTAGTGCTAGAAAGGTGTCATGTGGGAGCTGAGAAATAGCTCCACAGCCAAGAGAAAGTAGAAAAAAAGAGACTGAAAAAGGTGTGTGCTTTAATAATCTGCTTCTTGAGGCTGATTGTTTTCAATAAAAATCTCAAGTTTTTATTTTTAGCTTGTTCACCTTGGCTGCAAGATCAGAGAAGTGTTTTTAGCTGCAATTTTATTTTGATCGTGTTTATGCTGTGGCTTTGCTTCTCCTTTGATCATGCTTAAACATGTTTCAGACATGTTTGTTTGATGTATGCTGTTCTTTTTTGAAGCACTCTTCCTCATTGTCTTCTGGAGGTTTTGTTTTTGAAGCAATGGATCACTGCAGAACATTTCTTAAATTAATTTACTGGACTTATAGAAAATGGTGGATAGTTTTTAAATAAGAACATATTGGAATGTGACAGCATTTTTGTGCACTTCTTACATTGGAGACAGTTTTGGGGTCACAGAATAATTGATATTTCATAGACAGAAGTTTGAAATCTTGTCTATCCCCAATAGCTGCAGTGCACTGGTTTTTACATTATTGGATCAGAGTCCCAATTTTCAGTAGGTAAAATTTGCTAGAAATTCATCCCAGCACTTGTTTTGTGGCTGTGTTGAATGTATGAAATAGGTCATCCCTGACAGAATTATTTTAAATGGCCCATGGGGACCCTCTTGATACCAAACCTGTTTAATTTTGCAGGGTAAGGCAGGGCAGTCTTGATACTTGGAACATAGCCATTCATGGGTAACATTCTTTCTTCTGCTGCATGGGTGAGCAATTAGGAGAGTCGAGAAGTCCCTCATCTGTGGACAACATCTCCCTGCCCATCCTCAAAGAAAAGCAGGACATAAATGCTAGGTGGTCCATAGAGAGGGCTTTGTTGCGTGACTGCTGGCCATCTGGCTGATTGATTCATCATGACCCTAAACAGGGAGTTGTAAGCATGGTCTGAAGCCCTGGAGTTAATCACAAGTGTACATCAGACCTCAGGCAAGTCAAACAGCTTCTCTACTAATGAAACAATAAAGAGCACACTACAAATCACTAGTTCACATCACGAGCTTCTTAGCTTTATAACCTACAAAATTATCAACCACATTTCTCTCCCCCCCTCCACATATGATCATGATGTTGCTTTTATGATCTTTCTAATCATTCTGAATAGAAATTAATCTATTTCTATCTGCAGTGGAACATATATAGGCTATTCTTCCTTTGTTTGCTTTATTGCGTAGGCATAGATTGGTTATATGGAGGGGAAAAAACCAAACACCACCAGGTAACAAGAGCAAGGAATCCAAAACTTTATTGACTAAAATATATTGATTTAACTAGATGGTGTAACAGCCTGAGATTTACTTGGTAAAAAACATCAGTGTTAATCAACAAAACCATGTGCAATGAACTTGTTCTAATATGAGCTGTATGACTGCTTTATTTTCAAGGATGTTATTAGGATTATTAATCACTAATTGAAAATCTGAATGCATTCCAGATGAGCACTGATAAGAAATGTATGCAAAACATACTCACATGTGCCCTGGCTATGGTGTTAGTTATATCTCACTTCCTCACACCCTCCTCTTATGCTGCCACTCTGACAGAATTCTCTGAAATATGTATTTTCCATTTCTTAAACAATTTTTCTATCATTCTTCTATCAGTCCTGATTTAATGTTAGACTCCTTTAGTGCTTCTAGGTCGAGTTGCAGAGTTATGAGAGGAAAATAAAAGAATAACAATATGCTAACCAAGGGCAAGTTTATATAACCCAGACTATATCAGCAATATTATTGACTCAAAGGGGACTCCCCACAGTATCTTCATAGGCCAATGTAAAGTTAGATTTTTGATGACTGATAATACAGTGATTTATTTTAGAATTTGATACCTTGTGATTTACAAAACCACTGCACTAGAAACAAATCATTCAACCAGTTGGGAATTTAGGTTATAGCTGAATGAATTTATTTTTTTTCTCTTTTCATTAAGACCTTGAGATTATAAACGCAGTGTGTTCAGACAAGAGATTCTCCAGATCCAGTAGTCTAGACAAGAATCTACTAATGAGTATCTTCTCTCTCAGAACCTCTTACAGATTTGCATTTATGATACAAGTTACATTAAAAGCCCTAGAAGATGGCATACAAAATAATAGGTATTTACCATGGTACAATACAGCCTGGCTATTATTTTTCTTAGGCCTTGTAGCAGTGTAATTTGTGCTCTTAAACACATGCTGGAAAGAGAAGAAGCAAATAAAGTAGCTGAAGTAACTGAGGTTTGAGAGGGAGATCTTAAGCTGACTACAGAATTCTGATGTTTTGAGATATCTGGAAGTATTTCTTTTAATAAAAATTGGTAGTAGCCACAGTTCCACAGAGATCTGTTCTGTGTTGTTTGATGTGTTTATGAATAATCTGAATAAGATGAGAATTTTTTTCACAATATGAAGTTATTCACAGTACTGAAACAAAGGTAGACTGTGAAGAATTACAAAAGGATCTTATGCAACTCAGTGGCTAAGCAATCAAATGGCAAATTAAATTATTCCTGATGAATGATGTAGTGATAAATCATGGGGAAAATATGCCTGTCTTCACATATAAAATGATGGGCATTACCAATGAAGAGTAAGGTTCTGGGATTATGGCACATAAAGTTCCATGGAAATTTCAGATTACTGCTTAAGAACTGTCAAATCCATACTGAATGTTATAAATTAATAGAGAAAAAGAACCATGAATTCAGCAAAGAATATTGCTATAGCACAATTCATCTGTATATTGAACACTGTGAGTATTTCCAAGACAGGAATCAAGAGTCAAATCAAGTTATCAAGATCAATATTGAGAAGACAAAAATCAGAAGTAGGTTTTAGCTCACTAGACTATGTACATGCAGAACAAATGAGTGCTGGAAATTTGAATGGGTTCAAGAAGAGTCTAGATGAATAACTAGATGAAAATTCTATTGAGAGCTATTAAACATATAGAAAGCAACCAAGCCCAGGGAATCAGATACCCTGAAAATAGTTGGAGGCAGGGAGATTATTCTGGGAGAGTATTATTTGTACTTATCATAGTCTTTCTTTGTCCCAGATAATTACTTCTGGATGATGTTTTGAGTCTGTAAACTCCACTCTAAGCCAGTATGGTCATTCTCATGTGGTATAGCTATAAACACATATGTATGTACACATATACTTCTACATATATATATATAAAAACAAACACACAGAGTACATGAGAGATATAAAGTTATGCAGTGTGTGCTCATGTAAGAAACATCTAAACACATCCATGTATATATCTATATAAAATTGCATCAAAATATGCTGCTTACAAACACTGCCATCCTTAATAAGGCCATGGGTTTCACAGGACAGCTAGTATAACCTGGCAAAACAAAGTATTTCCATGACTATATATATATAGCAATAAACATACACTGAAAAGATGTTAATGCATGACACTAAAATAGCTTATCATTTCACATAAGAACAGGACTCTTTGAGCAGTTAAATATAGTTTGCAGTTAATTATCCCAGCAGGATGTAAAATGGTTATAAAACAGATTGGTAGATCTGCTGGATATGCCTTCTTTTTCCAAATATAGTGAAAGATACCAGCTGAAGTATCTCTGTAAAGTACAGTGATGAGCCAGATTCACCACTGGTATGAATTTACTCTTATGATTTCTATAAACTTCTCCTCCAAAACCTCTTTCTGCCATTTTTTACATAACCAATTGGTCTGCATTTCATGCATTTTCATTTCTTGATGTATCCTCTTTACCAAGAAACCACATCAGTCATCAAGAGACAGGAGTTTTCTACTAAAAAATAGTAAAATGAGAAAAGACTAAGTATTGCAATGGCTTAAATAGGAACTCACAAATGCACTTCTCTTCTGAAAAAGTTGTTAGGTTTCAGGGTAAAATAATTATCTATCAATATCTGCAGCAAATAACTATATGTGATAAAGGTAAGAGGAATGGAAAAATCTATCATGTTAATGGGTGATATTGTACCTAACTTAGACATATTTGCCACTCAATGGAAAGATCAATTCATGGGAAGCAAAGTCACAATTCATTTATTTAAGGAACTGGAGTGATTCATTTCATGGTGTAGTAACATGCACAACGGCCTTGTCTTCTCAGATCCTAGATTTATTAGTGCTCACCTGATACCAGAGAGTGACAATCCAGAAGATGACAAAATCTATTTCTTCTTCCGTGAAAATGCAATCGATGGAGAGCACACTGGGAAAGCCACTCATGCCAGAATAGGGCAGATCTGCAAGGTAAAATCATGATTTCTTCATGTGAGATTGAATGTGCTTGCACTGTGAGTACAATTAGGAATTGTATTTATAAATATAATAACTACAGACTATTCAGAATTAACACAAGGATTGTGCTGAAGCAGCAGTTATCCCATGTAACAAATAAGGAAGGGATAACACTTACAAAGGTTTATTATTCAGTTCTTCTCTGTTTGGGAAAGCTTCACAAACTACAAGATTTTGTTTAAAATATCATAGGCATCTTCCCAGGCTTCGAATGTGTCTGTGAAAGTGAGATTCTCTTACAGGAAAAGTGATACTTCCACGCTGGCCAAAAACATTTGAAGAATTTACTTTTTTAAAGGAATGTTAAGACCTTGCCATTTCCCCTTCAGTGAGAGTCTTTAAAAGAGGCAAAGGAGGATTTAATGAAACGGTTAAGCTTAGCTGTAGAAATAGGCAACAATTCAGAAGACTCCAAATGACTGCAGATTGAATTATTCACACAAATGATAAATGTCCACTTATTCTTCTGACAGATTTTTGCAAAAAATATATTATCACAAATGAACTGATATTAGTTAATGTTGCAGGTTTGGCAGTTATGATATTTACTGTAAAATTTCATATTAATATATAGATACAATTTCAGTTTATCTCCTCAAATCCAGAAGTAGCTGCTTGAAAACCAATTACCCCTTAATTATGGATGCTCTGGCATTTTTATCAACTCTTGGTCACTTGCAACTTGCACTTAATAATAAACCCCTGAAGCTTTTCCAGAACATGGAAGCCTGGAGCTTATTTGGTCTGTGTCTATATATTGCAATATATAGAAAGATTTGGAGGTTTTGGTTTTGTCACCATGAAATATGTAGCAATGCAAAGCAAAATATGAGTAAATCAATGTTTTTGACAACATAAGAATACTTTTCTGGGTAGAAGGTAATAAGTAATGTCTTATGGTAATTTGCTTTATTGTTTCTGTACTCTGTAGTCTGCTTTAGACCTAGACTGTTGTAATTAATTATGAGAAATACTTCTGTTATTAGAATGACTTTGGAGGACACAGGAGCCTTGTTAACAAATGGACAACTTTCCTCAAAGCTCGTCTGATTTGTTCTGTGCCAGGACCCAATGGCATTGACACACACTTTGATGAACTACGTAAGTGGCAGAAGCAGCTTTTAATATTTATACATTTTCAGATATTATCCACAAGAATTTACCTTAGTTTTATTTTCCATTTCTTGTTACTTTTACAGAGGATGTGTTCCTAATGAACTCAAAAGACCCTAAAAATCCAATAGTCTATGGAGTGTTTACAACTTCCAGGTACAGAAAGTATCATTTTACTTGCATGGGAACTTGGGTGGCTGCTTGTTTGAAAGAGGTCTCTTTGTTAAAAACATTTTTAAGAAGCACAGAATTTTCTTAACCTTTGAACTGAGAAGTCAGTGGCAGTAAGAAGTAATGAATTAGGTTTCTTTTCTTACGAGCAATGTACATCAACACTCGAGCTAGTAATCACAAAGACAATCAGTTTCTCAGCCTGTTCTTGCCTCTGAATTGGCCTTTTATAGCCAGCATCAGAATTTGTAGCCCTTTCCACACAGACCTGGAAAAAAAACCACAAGCAAAGTATGACTGTTTGGGGGGCAGGGTGAAACAGAAAATCTGTGGTGTGAGAAATCGACCAGTCAAGGAGATATTAATAAAAAATATTGCTGAAGTCAGAGAAGTTTAACAGTTTTTCCAACATTCTATTATTGGATCATGTGTAACTGTGACTTCAATGTTTTAGTTTTATTGTGTTTGCACCAAGACCACAATTAAGCTTGTAGATTTGGCCTGAGGAATGTTTGCAGTATTTTTTGCATTGCCACATTTATCTGTGATGGACCAAATTTTCAGTTTCTGAATGGAAGGCATGTTTTTGGTATAGCCAGGCATGGAAGAGGGATATTTGCAAATACTTATTATGTTCTGTAAGACTGCAGAAATTTGCATGTGTGCTGCCTAAACAAGAGCAGAGACTGCTAAAAAATATACAAAATGCAAAGTGTAGGAAGGAATTGAATAATTCTCTAGGGCCATTGAAGTTTACTCATATTGAGGCATTGGCCTTCTGCAGACAACGTGATTTGCATAGTGGAATAGCTGCCATTTTCTTAGGAAAAAGTCTTGAGAGATCATTTCAGGCTTGACATAAGAAAGAAATTCTTTACAGTGAGGGTAATGAAACACTGGAAGAGATGGCCCAGAGAGGTTGTGAATGCCCCCTCTCTGGAGGTGTTCAAGGCCAGGCTGGACATGCCACTAAGCAGCCTGATGTAGTGGGAGGTGTCCCTGCCTATAGCAGGGAGGTTGTAACTTGATGATCTTTAAGGTCCCTTCCAACCCAAACTATTCTATGATTCTGTCATATCAGTTGTGTTGGACTTGCAGATGAGGTGAGTTGGGATTGCTCTGAAGGTTTGTTAGAGAGTTTTGATAATGAGAACATGCGGTACATCAGAAAGCAACAAGCTCCTATTCCCAAAACTCTTCCTCTTGATTAAACTAACTGATAATTTAAGAAACATGATTTTTTTCCTCCCCACACTTTTAGTAATATCTTCAAAGGATCAGCAGTGTGCATGTACAGCATGACAGATGTGAGGAGGGTATTTCTGGGTCCCTATGCTCACCGGGATGGTCCAAATTACCAGTGGGTTCCCTACCAAGGGCGAGTACCATATCCACGGCCAGGAACTGTAAGTACCCTAAAAAATACAGCATTCTAACTAGGGAAAACCATGATACTTGAACTGAGATCCAGGAAGGACACTGAAAAAGATGCTGAAATGGATAGGTGGCAGAAGGACAAACTAACAATTCCTTCAGGTCCAAAATGTACTGAATTTCTTGCAAGGAATTAAGCTGAAGCTGCAACTTCATGTGGATTTTGATTTTGGCATTTGTATGAACATATTCAGCAGAAGGTTGAACAATGTCTGGAGAACTTTGCTGAAGTCAAATGTTTAATAAATTACTCTGCATTATTCTTTCCTTGGAATTTGTCTTTGTTCCAAATGTTGGCAGAATCATTCTCAGTCAGAATGAATAGAAAACAGAGCATCTGCCTGGCTGTTAAGAGACATTCAATTGTTTGCAGCATTGAATATAGTTCAGTGAGACATTTTTGCAAGGGATTACAAAGTGATGATAACAATTTTGAAATTTCTAATCAGCACTTTTTTTAAATCCATGCTTTTACCTTTTCTCTGCTTCTAGTTCATAGATGACTTAAATATTAGTGTATATAAGAATCGTATTTGCAGCTCCCAACACAGAAATATTTAATTGCCTCTAAAGTCAAATAAAAGATGGGGCATTTATTAAAAAAACCTATAAATTGTATACATTGGGATAGATCAACAGATAATATAAATCAGATTGATTCATTTGGAGTCTTCTTCTCTAGAGACATTCAAAACCTATCTGGATGCATTCCTGTTTGACCTAGTCTAGTTGTTCCTGCTCTGGCAGGAGAATTGGACTAGATGATTCTTCCAGACCCTGATATTCTGTGATTCTGTAATTTAAATTCTGAAATTTCATTGCTGAAGATGATATACACATGAACACATCTATGCAAATAAGTGATGAAATATATCTATCTAGAACATTCTATTAAAAGTTTTCTGAAATATAAGGCATGAAATAAACCAGGAATACATTTGATCCTTTCTTTTAAATCATCTGGGGTTTTATTCATATCTGATACATTTTGTAATTGCACATTCAAACCTGATCTTTCAAAAGATCTTCAGCCATCAGACAGTATATCTGCTCAGCCTAATGGAAATTACTTCCTAAGTAAAAGAAAACAGTGGCTCCCTGACAGCTGGATTCCTCAGCACTCCTCCCTCCTTCATTCTCACTACCAGAGGGATTCCTAACTTTTTGCAGAGTTAAAACAAAAGCTTGGCAGCATTGGAGAAGTTTAATTTCCCATTTGATGCTGAACTTGTTCTTTATTTATTAGTAGAGTTAATACTCATATGTCAGAGGATTTTTTGGAAGTTGTATTCATTTACATCCCTGTGGAAAATGTGAATGAGTAGATATTTTTGGTATTTCTCATACAGTTAATGTCATCTTCTTCTCTGTCTGACAGACTTAATAAGTTGGTGTTCATTATTCTGTTTATTTATCTTTCTCTTTGATTCTAGAGATGATTAAATTCTTGTAAACAACAACTAAACAACCCTATTATGTAAAACTACAGACAAGGAAGAAGGTTACATGTTTGTAACACAGAAATAGACTTGAGATAAAGAACTGTCTGCTGCACACTGTTCCATTCATTCCTGAGCAGAGATCAGACACAGCTCTATTAAGATTCTGAATACACAGTTCAAATATTTGCCCTAGGGACTGGCAGCATGTTCACTCTGCCTGCCTCACAGCCTCTGAGTTATTCCAAGACTTGTCTGAGGGTCTTGAACTCAGCTCCATCTGGGAGAGGAGTAACTTGCTCAAACTTCCAAGAACAAGCAGCAAAGCAGGGAACTGAATCCAGTCTCTAAGTGACAAGTGACCTAATCTACCAAATCTTTTCCTAAAGGAGAGAAATACAGTTTAGTTACATACATGTTTTTTCTGTCTACCCTTTCAGAATGGGTTTTATCCTTGTTGTTTCACTGTAACATACTCATGCTAAGATTCACAAAGAAGCTGCAAAGGTATTCAGAGTTTATTGTAAACATTTTTCTTGCCTGAGGGCATGAGAGATTCCAAATTGTACCATTCAGGTACATATGCTATATATGGCCCTGCAGTCACATCATATAGTGCACTGTCCTACTGACAGTGACTCAAATCCTGTTGTCTGCCACCTTGAAAATAAATTTTTGCTTTGATTGTTGCTAAAATCACTCTAATGTCTATTTATCAGTAGGATAAAATTGAATTTTAAAATGAAAGGAATTTCTGTCTGAACACAAGGGTTGTTTTTTTTCTAAAATTATAACATTGGATATATTTTCAATGGCTTTGAAAACCTGTTGAGTGTAAAGGAGAAAGGTCTTTGAAGTTCCTTTAGATGTCAGAGGTGTGGCTTCCTTTCCCAAGAAATAGAAAAAGGGAGGGGAGAATCTGAGCTTCTTACAGTGATTCATTTCCAGATCTCAGTGCAGCTAAGGTGCCAGTAAACATCTTGAGCATCTGGTGACTTGCCCAGTAAGGAAAAAGGAAGTTAATAGTTCTTTTTTGAAAAGTCAGAAAACCTTGTAAACAATTCTACATCAGCATCACATTTAACAAAGAAGTTGCCAGGATTTTTCCTTTCAGAATTTTGGTGAAACACTGGAACAGGTTGCCCAGAGAGGTTTTGGATGCCCCTTCCCTGGAAGGGCTTAAGGCCAGGCTTAAGGATGAGGCACTGAGCAACCTGGTCTAGTGGGAGGTGTCCCTGTCCTTGCCAGGGGGGTTGGAACTCGATGATCTTTAAGATCCCTTCCAACCCAAACCACTCTATGATTCTAAGATTCTATGTTTGAGAAAGGAGGGAAGATTTATGTGTATGCCTCTTCTTGAATGAGATCATTCATTCTGAATTAATATCTGACTTCCTGGAAATTCAGCTACACAGCTCAAGCTATCTCTGCTTCACAGCACCATAAGTCTATCTTCAGTTATCACCAAAGCATTTTTCTTTCCCACAAAAATGTAGCTATTGATTTATTCTGTTGGATTCCCCAGTTGGCTATTTAGGCCAGTTCTAACCTAGTTACCTCCTTCTGACTAATTAAAACTCTGACACAGCGTATTGAGAATGAGCAAGAGGAAGTGGAATTAAAATGCAAGAGATCTTTGTCACTACTTGACCCAAGTTCAAGCTCATTTGTCCAGACTTTTTCAGGACATTGTATTCATGCCTATCTTTTGGCACCTGAAAACTCTCTGAAAAGTCAGAAAACCTTGTAAACAATTCTACATCAGCATTGCCAGGATTTTTCCTCTAAGAATTTTGGTGAGACACTGGAACAGGTTGCCCAGAAAGGTTATGGATGCTCCTTCCCTGGAAGGGTTTAAGGCCAGGCTGGATGGAGGCACTGAGCAACCTGGTCTAGTGGGAGGTGTCACTCTCTCTGATATCGCAGTGGGATTGATCATGTTTATAAATATAAATACTTGTGAAGCATCTTGTAACTTGGCTTGACTTAGACCCACTAATATCAATAGTTGTCCTGTCATTAGCATCAAGGAGAATGTCCTGGTGTTGAGACATAAGGAAACATGACAGGATTTTCCTTCTCAGGTCATCTCTGACTTGTTGTGAGTTGAGATTCCTCCCCAAGCAATTTGAACTATGAATGCATTCAGTCTTGCCTATTGATGGTGCCCATTTCTCTCAGTTGATAAGGAAGAGAGTTACATCTGAAACAGCTCTATTTCATCTCACCTTCCTAAAGTAGAGTGGGATGACTGAGAGGAACAGCCTAATCCAAGTAATGCACTTTAGACTTCAGATGTAAAAAAACACATATTGTCATTTATTTATCCTCACTAAAGCAGAGGGTCCAAGCAGTAATCCACCTATTGGTACTGGACTTCTCATTGAAACACAATGAATTATGACATTCAACCTAATTTTATGATTTCTGCATAAAATGTGTCTTGGTCAAGGTTGTTGCTAGTAAATTCTGTAGTTAGAAAATCAGCCAGAAAGTAAATATTCAAGCAATTGAAGCACAGCTGAAATTCATTGACTTGAAACTGAGATGAATATTCATTTACTGGTTTTTTCAGTGTTTGCCCAGATGCAGTTAACAATGCTTAGTTCTTATGTGGTGTTCTTTATACTTAAATCACTTTACATATGTTGTCTAATTAATCATTATCTAATTAATCTTAGTAATTAGTATTGAACTGGAGTTAGAATATTAATCAAGACATAAAGCCAACTTGAAATTCAAGTGTAGAATTTTAAACACAGTCTTTGAGACAGACAATGGTTTTGTCAATGACTGTGAAAAGCCAATTTGATTTTAACTTTGTAATATATTCTATCTCAGAATGCTTGATCATAAAAAAAGCTGGAAAATGTTGACACAAGAAAGTAGATTGCTACTTGCTTTCTGCTTAGTCTGCTCCATGTGCATTAGTCAATTGTCCTCCTCCCTTTCTTCCTCCCTTCAACTCCATATAATGGAACAGAATGCAGGAATTTGCTTACCAACAAATATGCCAAAAAGTAACAATTTACACTTTATGTGTCCATGCTGGGAGCATCCCTTTGCTGAGCATGACAACTACTCCTTTTGACAGCATTGATTTTTTAATTTCATTTCTGATGAATTATTAATAATTTGGATGAAGGTGATAGCAAAGACAATTGATTTCTTCTGCTGAGCATTCTGTAAGAACTGGATTCTTGATTAATAAGATGTTGTCCTCTAGGTTGTTAATTTAATTGGAAGATACTCTACATATGGTTAAAAAGGTCAAATTATCCAGAGCATTTTAGCACTAGATGTTTATATTTCAGTTTCACATTCTACAAACACAGTAATTGTCAATTGGGATTCAGACATGTTTTAAATAAGCATTTGTGAACTGATTAGGTGTGGAGAACACCAAGTTCTTTGGTGGGTGTCTTTGAATTGGCAATTTAATACCATCATGGGTCATTTTCTTCATCCACTCAACATTAGTAACACACTTCTAATATTTACTTTAAAGTAATGTTAGTTGATCATGAAATCCTTACTAATTCTGCAGAAATGAGGGCAAATAGTAGTGCTTACCCAGAGTGCTTTTATCTCCCCATGGGGACATGAGATATGTGAAAGCAGAGGAATATTTTTTTGGATACTGAAGCCACAGACTTTCTTCACTTCTCAGCCTCATTTTGCTCATGTTACAATAATGTGAGCAGATAGTTCTCTGCTCTTCAGAAATTAGGGGCAAAGTTGGCCCACCCATGGCTGGAAAAGGGGGCTAACTTCATGAGGATGAGCTTAATCCTAAGGGTACACCAATTTTTCCATTACTGCTCAGTCCCCAGCAGCAAGGACTTAGTTTTAGCAAGATTCATCTCACTTACCACTGTGAGCATCAACACTCACATGAGGTTTTCTTTAGAATCAATGGAGAGAGAAGTGATACATTTAGGACATGACTCATCTGATTTGATTTAGTGTAACAGGATCCATGTTATCAGGATGCCACAAGCTTGTTGAGACAAGCAGGAGTTGGAAAAGTCAGTAGAACAGGGAATTGTCCCAGCATTTAAAGATTTTGTTCTGCAGAGAGGAATTGATTTCCAGTCAACTTCTGAACATGATACTTTGAAACTAGATTTGTGGCATAAGTCATCAATTTTCTGTTGTATACATAAACAAATACTGAAATTACTTGTTACATATTGAAAGATTTTAGATAATTCAGGGTTTCTTTCTTCTGCCAACTAAAGATTAACACTAATCACTAAATGACTGAAAGTCTTTTTACATTACATACTAGTAAGAAAAGCTACGAAGGAGAATCACATCCTGTTAACTATATAGATTTAAATCCAAATTGAAAAAAAGGAGAGAGACATTGGTTATAGAATTAACTTTTACTGTCTGTCATGCAACACTTAATTCCATTGTCATATTTGATCAGGAACTGTATTTGGGATGGTTGTAGTGAAATGGATTTGTTATGTTACTAGTGATCAATGATGAAATGTTAAACTTTTTTTTTTTTTAAATTTTATTTCCAGTGTCCTAGTAAAACATTTGGAGGATTTGATTCCACCAAGGACCTTCCTGATGAGGTTATAACATTTGCAAGGAGTCATCCAGCAATGTACAATCCAGTATTCCCCATCAACAATCGTCCAATCATGATCAAAACAGATGTGGATTACCAGTTCACACAGATAGTAGTAGATCGAGTAGATGCAGAAGATGGCCAATATGATGTGATGTTCATTGGCACAGGTGAGAAGCCCTAAATCTTCTCTGTCTCCTCCTTCAGCAGTTCTGGAAATGTAGAAAAGATAAAATTTCGTACTCTGAAAGACAGACCACTGATTTATGTTTCAGTGAAAATTTGGGGTAGGATTCCAAACTTTACATGTGGGGAGGTCTTTATTACATCCATTCACTGCTGCCAGTTCAGGCTGTGGCCTGCACAGCTTAATTCTTTAGGAGCTTTGCCAACTGGATTAAGATCAAACTGCTCTCTTTTCAACTCCTGTTATTATGTAACTTTATTAGAAGTTTTGCACCTTATTAATTATAATTTAGTGTTTAAATGTGAGCTTTAAGTGTGACATAAGAAATACTAACATGAACAAGACAAATAGCCAGGTTTGTGAAATGTCTTTGTCTTTCAAGTATTGCCATAAGATGCCCAGCTCTTTAGCTTGAAGAGTGCATAATTTTACTCAAGATGATGATACTTGGCAGATGCAGAGTGTTTTGAGAGGAGTTGGTCCAAATAGAAATGTGATATCCTTTCATTCAGCATAGGTGTTTTATAGGAGTGGAAATAAGTACTCAAGAAAGATTTTTTGCAGAAAGGTAAAAATGAGAAGTAACAGTGCCCAGAAATTAGTTGATATCCATTTGCCTGAGTTAAGTGGCTTTAGATGAGCAGTTGGTGAAACATAATAGCTAGTAGTTAGACATTGGCATCATGAAGCCATAACAAACCCCCACTGTTTCTTTTCAACTTTGGACTAAAAAATACCTGTCTGGTTGTCTGTCTTGAAACAGTCCAATTTTTTTACTTATTTTAAGTACTATTCTGGTACTCTAGACCTGGGGTCAGATTTCCCAAGCAATAAATCTCAAGATCTCTTTCATGCTGATGCCCAAAATACATTATGAGTAAACTGAGAGCTGATGAAGCTTTGTGTATCAGACACAGTGCATGTGTAGCAAATCAGAACATTTACTGCAGGAAATGCAGCTCTGCAGAAAGTGTTCCAGCTCTTTAAAGCTGTGAAGTGAGTTATTAGATACCAGAGCAACAGTATGCTCTTACATAAAACATTGAAAAGCTTTTTCATATGATTTTACACAACAGAAACATTTTCCATCATGCATTAGAAACTTCAATACCATCTGCAGTATTTGGTACCTTTCAACAAGTTTTATATGACCTGATTCAGCCCAGAAAAAAGAGTTACAGACAATTCATCCCTTGGCTGCATTGTGAGGGAACAAGCCCTTCAGTATCCAGAGTTTCATGCTGAACAAACATCAGGATCTGATTTATGTCTACATCTTGAGCAGAAGAGATGGCATTTATCTCACCAAAGTTTGGCATTGACTCTAAGAAAGATGCCTCTGCTTCTGCAAGGGAGAGAGTTAAGTACTGCCAAGGAGGTTCATTAACCTTCCTTCAAGAGTAAGATGAGTAGTTAAGTAGAAGTTCCTGTCCCTTCAGACAGTACATGAAGACTTGCTTAAACCTGAGCTATAACTGTTAGATAGATATCAGCAAGTGTAGTGGTTCTTACCTAAATTGGTCAGGGAAGTCCTCCCTCTGAAAGAGCCTCAATAATATGTAATTCTTACCTTTGAATTGGGAATTTATGCAGTCAGTGAATTCCTGAAACTACTGATAGTCAGGTTCATGGTAATGATGCTGATATTTGCACTAAAGAATTGTAAGAAAAGTATTGAAAGGCTATTTCTTGCACTTGCCAAAATAGATTTCATCACCCAGAGCAGAGCTTCATCAGTTTGTACCTTTTGAAAGATTACTTTTTTTCTATAGAACTTGTACTTTTTCCAGCAGGAGGATATACCCTGATGGGACAAGAACAGGTTCTGCAGCACCTGTGCTTGGAACTGAGGCACAAAAGGTGCTCTTCTGAGCTCACTGTCATTATTATGACTTTCAGAATGAAGAAAAGACATCTTCCACACAGAGGGGAGAGGAAAAAGAGGCAGAATGAGGCTCTTCTGCCAGAAAGCTGCACAGAGTTGGCTGGTCAAAGTCAAAGGAACTAGAAATAGATACATAATCAGTGCATATTACATCTTCCCCTAGCAAAGAATAAGCTGAGGAGCAGATTAGAGACTCCAGTCACAGTCCAGTTTTCCGTTTGAGAGTCTGAAACTATGACAAAGGCAGAGTTAAGCTCTCTGGGGTATGACTGGATTTTTCTGTGTGAGACTGTCCCATCAGATTAGACACATTTCTCTCTATTTTCCCATTGCTCTTGCAGCAATCTACATCATTCCCACATGCTGCTGAACTTCAATATGTTGAAGAAATGCTTTTTTTCTTTTCCTTTTCATTAAATAACTGATGATAATTGAACATAACATAATTAATGGCCATCCAGTGTGGTCACATTTTCCTTTCCTGTGGGTGAAATCTTTAGCTGAGTTTCTTTCCCACTGTGATTGTACCAGTGTGTTTCACAATGGAAATGAAGTCCTATCAGCATGCTTGAAATTATATCAGAAAATAACAGGATTTGAGATAGGCACTTAATGCATATCCTGAGTGTCTGAAGTTTGGGATCATTTGGCACAGTCAAGGTACATCTGTCAGTGAAGCGAATTAATAGCAGTAATCTTATCTTACTGAGCAGAGCCTATTGATCCTAAAGGAGAGGCCTGATTCCATTTGTGTGAACTTGTTTGAAATACTACTCTGTAAAATTTGATCTAGAACTCAGATAAAAGCCCCACTTTGGTACCTGCACCCTGCCCAGAGTCACCCTAGTGATTAACACAGTGTATCTTTGACCTCAGAGGCTTTTGTGAGCATCAAGCCACTGTAATTGTTGCAAGATCCATTTAAAAGTCAGCTCTGCTTTTGAAACAATGTTATCTGGGGAACTTGTGTCTGTTTTGTGCCCCACACAGACTCCACTATTTCCCTTGTGCTGTTTTATCCCAAATCCCCCTTTATTTCTGGAAGAGGGCTTTTAATGGATTGTGATTGAGGATAGCCATAGGTCAACACAGAATATAGTCTTGCCACGTTGCTGCACTGTTATATTTATTGGATATGTGTTCTCTTTTTTCCCCATACAATGTATTTTCCTCAAAACCACGGGCAGCAAATTATCAGTATAATTAAGGAAATGAACTTATACAATACATTACAACTATAACTTCCATTGAATTATCTATTGTTCCAGATATTGAAGAAATGTGGAATTTTTTTCTTCTTGTTTTAAAGTTTATATTGCATTCATTCTGTATAGTTCTCAATATTTCTTCAATTTAATATATTTAATTAAGAGCAAGAACCATAATGAAATCCACACCCCAAACAACTTACCTAGTGCTAGTTTAGTTTTTATATGTAGCTGGCTAATTAAAAAGTTGTTCTTTGCTTTGTTCTGGTTCTTGTTTTAAGAACTGTTTGGGGTTTTTTTTAAAAAGAAGAAAACAGTGATGGAAGTATTCTGTGGAAAACAAACACATCTTTCTAAACTTCAAAAATTATGTACTTGGAATCCAACATCTGCTTAAAGAGATGGTGATGGAAAAAGTAAAAGCTTAGTTCTGTGAGATATTCTGGGATTTCTGCAGTATTTTAATCCAAATTCCTGTAAAGAAGTAAAAATGTTGGAATTTTCCCATTAAATGGATAGCTTTTAAGATAATAACTTTACAAAAAGGTGTCATTTATTTGTTTCTATTTAGTCTGTATTTTCAATCGTTGCAATCAGAAGCTTCAACTAGGACACTCAAGTACATATACATACAAAATATATTGTTGTGTGTAATTGTTGGTTTATTCTTGTTTTGAGAATGTTGACCTTTAGAGTTCTTTGAGAATTTTAGCTATTTTAAAATACCTTATATTTTCCCAAACTATTACTGCTATAGAATATACAACATGAAATTTCCTCAGGAGCACAGTTGTTAATCCTGTGATGCATTTAAATGGCTGGTTACAAAGAGCAGTTGCATCCAGAGCTGTTTGCATTTCAGAGAGTCTGAGATAAATCTATAAAAGATCCTTTTTTCTTTTCCCCTGCTGAATATTTTTTTCACAAAAACAAGCAAATAAATCACAGATGCAGAAGGTGTAAAACAGAGATGATCTTAAGTCACAATGCAGAGGCTATAGCTCTGGAATTTCAGGCATTGCCCTTGTTCATGGCAAAGCCTATTGTGAAACTAGTATCTAACCCAGAGAAATTTAAATGCCTTAAGAGGCTTATACATCTTAGGTACTTTGTTTGACATGGGGAAGATGGCCTGTACTTAAGAGAACTAACTGCTTCATCTGTCTAACAACATTTGTCCAGATGTTTTTATATCCATACTGAGCCTTCTGACAGCATCTTCATGTGCATTATGAGAATGACAAACATCATATTCAGAATGGACAATAAAACATGCCTGGGTAAATTTAGCACATTTTTTCCCTCAATTAAACAACTGAAACATCTGTCATTTTATACAGTCACTTAAATAGTATTTCAGTCCTTTTCTTTCTTTAATAACTGTAGCAGTATTTATCTTCTTTGTTGCATTTTGATACTTGAAAGACTTCAGTGAAAGGTCCTGCTGAAATCCAGCCTTTTCATGGGTTATTTTGAATAGCAGTTGGCATTCTGGGGAAGCAAAGAAGCTTCACAATCTTCTTATGTGAAATAATTACACATTACAACTCTGGCTGCTCTGAAAACAAAGTATGCTTCTTAGTCATTAAGCACCTGAAAACTCTTTTTTGTTTCCTTTTCAAGATATTGGAACAGTTCTTAAAGTGGTTTCAATTCCTAAGGAGACTTGGCACGACTTAGAGGAAGTCTTGCTGGAAGAAATGACAGTCTTTCGGGTAAGTGGGGCTAAATTTCAAGTGTCAGGTTGTAGATTTCTCTGTGGACAGCTGCAAACTAAACTTGCAGTCTAGCCAAGGACTAGCCTGGTAGAACCCTCTAATTAGTTGTCATTTAGAGACCCAGACACTAGTCAAAATAAACCTTGAAACTTTTGGTGCTGGCTCTAGGTTAATGATAAAGGAAATGGCACTCTGGGCTCTTGTTTTGTGGTTCAAAAAGTAAATTCATATCTCTGAATCTTAGAGCTATTATATGCTAGAGTTAAATATTGTGTCTGTGCAAGTCTGGGAGTAGTGCCTGTGTGTTTTCTCCCACAGAGATACACAACACACAAATTTTATATTTGCATCATCTCTGAACACTATTTAGACTATTAGCAAAAAGTAACGAGGAAAATACTGTAGGCAAAGCAGTGATCTGTGCAGATTTCTTATGCACAATAACCCAAGAAACAAAGAAAATGTTTACATTGTCAAAGGTGACTTCAGGGTCTCATTTTTGTGGTTTGTCCTAAGACACCATAAACACCCCCTAATCTTAGGAGGAAATCTCTTCCATTTTTCCTGTCTGAGCCACCTGAAAAATAAGGCATCCCATAGGCACTCCTGCGAGCTGAGGCTGAGTAAACCTTTCAAACACTTCCCAGACAGAACCCAGGGATGTCTCATGTTTTGTACACAGCAACGAATCATTTACATTCCCCATATTATTCTTTTTGTCAGTACCATTTTATAGCAGCATTTCACAGGCCCCAGGCTTTCAGGAGGTGGATAGCTAGCTGGAAAGACAAGGTCAGTCTGACAGCATGAAGATGATGCTTCATGTGATGTTGCTCCAGATGTGTTAACAAGGGCTCAGAACCAGCCACAGGGACCCAGCCACCATGTACTCAGTGTTGTCCCTTTATTTTTGATTTCTAAACAGACACAACATATCTAAACAGAGCTTGTGTGTCTTCATATTATTGCTTTTGATTTTTGTATGCTTCTTAGAAAGTCCATCTTGCCTTTGCTGTTAAAAATCTTTCACAGGAACTGCTGAAAAATAGGTTCCACTGTCAATCCATGGAGGTTTTTGAGGGCAGAAATGCTGATTTTTTTCTTAACAGAGGGGAAAAAAAAAGTAGAAACCATGAGGAGAAAATGAGACAAGTAATTTGTGACTCCCAGCTTTTTTCTTTTTTACACAGGCAAAAGTCATTACATTAATGCAGGGTAATTTGCCAATTGCTGGTAATGTGTGAGTTTCTTCCCCAAGTGCCAAGGTAAAGCAGATTAGAGAAATATAAAAAAGTGAAAGAAATAAAATAAATGGAATGAAAGTTTGATTTCAGAAAGGCTTCTCAGGAGTAACATGGTTAATGGCAAACTGAAATTTGGTCTTTTACATTACATGTGTATTTCTTCATTACACACAAGGATTTTGGAATTCTGATTTACTTGAGAGCTCATTTATCTCATTTGGCACACATTTTAAGCCTTAAAGAAGGCATTAATGTACTTCAGTTGAATAAGCAAAATTTGTGTGCCTAAGATATGGATCTTTCAATAGGGAATTTGCAATAGATTTTGAAAGTACCTTAACTAAATGCAGATTTTCTTTAGTTACAAAAGAAGCTATGTTCATCATGAGGAATATATCTTGATGGTTAAACTGCATTGTGCTGAACACAGTGCTTTTCATTCATAATTCCACCAAACTGACAGTCTTCCATATCTGTTACATTGATAACAAATGCCTCTTTTAAACCCATTTGTGCACTATTTCCCTGAACAGCTGAGCAAACAAACTAATGAGTTCAATTTTCATTCAAATGTTACAATAATTGATGCTTCCTAATATAAGGTCTATTAACTCATTTGTAAAGACAGGTCCACATGCTTCACATTCACTGACCCATATCAAATTCCCTCAGGTTTAGCAAGTTAAAAGCTACACAAGTGTAAAAACTTAATAAGGACTTTATTAATGGGCATAACCAAAAGTATGATGCCTGGGATCAATAGCAGACTTTTAAATGGAATAAACTTCAGACAGAATTGACCTGCCCATTTTGTAGCCAAAGGATATCACTTTTACTCTCAGGATTAAATCCATTCAAGCAGCTGTGTAACAGCCTTTTAATCAGATCTAAACATATTTATTCTATTTAGTATTTCCTGCAGTCTCTCAAGTAAAAAATAGATATTATTTTGACATCTCCTTGCTACAGATAATTTTGATTAAGAGTAGATTTATCTAGGAGAACAGTAATTCTCCTGGTGGTCCATTTGGTTGATTAAATGATGGATATTCCAGAGTGCAAAAAAATTCTTGCCAGTTTTAGTTCTCTCACAAAGAGGAGTAACTTCTTTGTGCTTTAATAGAGCCATGCAGTCAATAGGATTAAGGCTTGCTTTTCCAAAAAAAGATTTTGCAGGAATGGAGCTTTTACTTTAAAAGGTGTTGCTTATTTTAGTGTTATCACCTTCAATATTGTAACTACTTACATTGATACTGTTCTTTTCATATTTCTTAGGAGATTCTTTAAATTTAATTTTAGCATTAAGTGCAGATATTAATTTCAAGATGTGAAACTAGTAACAAATTAACCACAATGAAATGTAAGAATCATGGAAAATTATATATCTCAAGTCAAGATATCAATCAAAGATGCATATCCACATGCATTCTAATTCACTTATAACTAGAAATGCTCCTCTGTGAAAGAGAACAAGAAGCATTATCACTGAGGAGGATTCAGTTTAATTTCAAGGTATCAGGAATGGGCAAATAACATTTCAGTAGAGCTTTTATGTTTATAGAACTCATTCTATATTTTAACCCTTTTTTCCCCCCTAGGAACCCACTGTTATTTCAGCAATGAAGATCTCCACAAAACAGGTATTACTCTCACAAACTTTAAGTAACTTAAATATTTATTGATCTGTATCTTTTAGAGACAGTAACTTGGCAGTCAGTAGAGACTTATAAATTATGGCAGCAGCATCCCATCCCTTCACATAAACATCAGCAGTTTCTCAGAAAAATGTGACATGCAGAGAAGAGGAAAATCTACTCTGTGTTACTTTTTGGAAAGGGGGAATCTAAACACAAACTAAACAGATGTATGGAGGCTCTCAAAAAAACCCACAACACATTATGGAATGTTCTCATGAGAGAAAAATTGTTCAAAAGGAGTAGCCCAACTTGGTCCTTTATTTCATTGGGACAAGTTCTAGTTGCTGTAGGAATGATCTCTGCAGACAGTGAAAGCAAACACTGGAAATTACCCACCCTCCCATCTCTCTATCCAATGCATGTTCTGTTCTTAGATGCTCACCATTCTGCAGGAACAAACACCACAAATTTTCCATCACCTTCCTTTGCAGTGACATGATTAGGATATAGGATCCAGACTCCAGAATTTATATTTCTACTTTCTGTGAAGTGGACTAATAATCAGATTCTGAAAGAAACATACTACAGGAGGAGAAAAGGAAAGTCTACTCAGTGTTACTTTTTGGAAAGGGAGAATCTAAACACAAACTAACCAGCTGTATGGAGGCTCTCAAAAAACCCACAACACATTATGGAATGTTCTCATGAGAGAAAAATTGTTCAAAAGGGGTGGCCCAAATTGTCCCTTATTTCAATGGGACAAGTTTGAGTCGCTGTAGGAATGATCTCTGCAGACAGTGAAAGCAAACACTGGAAATTACCCACCCTCCCATCTTTCTATCCAATGCCTGTTCTGTTCTTAGATGTTCACCATTCAGCATGAACAAACAACACAAATTTTCCATCACCTTCTTTTTCAGAGACATGGTTAGGATATAGGATCCAGACTCCAGAATTTATATTTCTACTTTCTGTAAAGTGGACTAATAACCAGATTCTGAAAGAAACGTACTACAGGAGGAGAAAAGGAAAGTCTACTCAGTGTTACTTTTTGGAAAGGGGGAATCTAAGCACAAACTAACTAGCTGTATGGAGGCTCTCAAAAAAAACCACAACACATTATGATAAACGTAATTAACACATTAACACATGAGAGAAAAATTGTTCAAAAGGGAACTCCAGAATTTATATTTCTACTTTCTGTAAAGTGGACTAATAACCAGATTCTGAAATAAATGTACTACAGCCTTCATTGTAGACCAAACTAGCTGTCATTCTTGGTAGACTGAGGTAAACTTTTGTCTGGTTTACAGTAAAGGTGACTCATGAAATGCTGAATAAATATGGACAATTATTAGTAGACTTCATTGTGAAGCAGATAATTAATTACATGGTCATTAAATAATGGATTACATGGGTTGCAGTCTACAAGTAAAGTGGGTGCTAGAGCACTGTCTTCCACTCTGCTTGGAATTACATAGATGAACATCAGCCACTGTAATTTCCCATCTCAAAGGTCAGTGGCATTGAATTCAGTGTGAAATTCAATACAATAAACCTTTTTTATTTTTCACATATGTCTTGATTCAGACCATAATTCAGTAAAAACAAGCAACTTGTTCCATACTCATTAATTTTGCAATTCATGTAATTTTCAGTAAAGATGAGATTTGATATTTCTTCCTGGACCAGGTGCACTAAAGTTTCTGTGTGTTAGAAATAAGATTTAGTTAACTCATCTACTTCACTTTAAAAAATTATTAAACAGAAGTTGATTTAATTCTGGAATGGCCAGAGCCCAATGTTAGATCTGAAAATCTGCATATTTAACTCAGAACTCATTGCCTTTAGGAAAGCTGTCTGAAAACATTCATAGATTTAACAGAAAACATTATTTGGGGGCTCTTTTCTAAAATCATTTAGTACTCAAACCAACTAAAACATCAGGATGAGAAAATGTACTATTGATTATGAGAATACTTAAAAATTAACCTGTCAGGTTGGATATATGTTGGATATATTGTTTTTAGAAGTACCTTCCCTCAAAGCTGCCAGTCTTATTTGATCATGAACTGTGCATTTTCATAGAACTCCCTCTTCAAAGCATATTTAGTTATGCAGGAGAGATTACAATTTTCCTTGGGTCTTTTGAAAAAAAAAATCACACTGCTAAAATTGTCTAAAGCTAAAAAAGAGCATAAAACACAAGTTATTCAGGCAGAGTTAAGCTCATGAAAAATCAACCAGCCTCAGGCTAAATATGACAGCAGCATGGTGCAGTATGACAAGCTTCTGGCACTGTGTCTCTGTATCAAACAAGTATAAGGCAACATGTTTGCCTTTTATATTTATGATTTTAAAATACTGTAGTTTTATAACTCCAACACTTTACTCATTGTGTTCTGATAAGCAGGGTGTTTTTCATATAAACAGCACAATAATTGTATGCACTGGAGAAAGCAGCAGCATGAAATGTAAACAGTAAAACCAGCATGTCCTGTTGAATAACTTTAAAAGAATCACTTCATTTTATTTTTTTTCCACTAAAAATTCCTTCATCTAATTACAAAAACGTGGTACTGGGGGTTTCTTCTTGCTTTTGAATGTTTTAATATGCTGGTTGTTCAAAGCAATGTCTTTTGCTATTGTGCCAATCTATGACTGCTTTCTCTAAAATCAAAAATCTCCAGATTCTTCAGGAGCAGAACTTAGCTTAAGTTTTTAATTATACAAAACAATGTTCCCATGCCTCCCTCTGTAAGTAGGAATCTTGCTGTATAGTGAGAGTGACTTTGAGCAAGTAAACTTAGCCTTTACATGTAAAACTAAGGCTATAGAATGGTACAGCCCGTCTCAATTCTACTGTCTTTTAATTCAAAGGAATGACATTTAGATTTTCTCACTGAAGCTACATGTTCTTCTAAATTGGCTTCAGAGCCCTAGGCTTGTGTAACTTTATCACCTAAACAACTTCTGCATGGTTAGCAATAGACACAAACCTTCATCAAACAGCATCCTTAGAGCCACTCTAACACCCTCCATATGCCTAAATTCACAGAGCTGTGGGAGCCAGGTTTGTGGGAAACCCCTGGCTACCATTTGGCCATGAGTCTCTCAGGTAAGGCTTCAGAATTCTTCCCTTGTTTTAAAAATATGGAAGCAAGCCAAAAAGTCATCTAGAGAAGCAAAATCAGGGTGAGATTTGGGATCCAGTCTTTCAAAAAGTCATTGCATTTCTGGTAAGATGGAAAAAAATCAAGGTGATCCTTGGCAGATACAAGCTATTTCCTTGGCTGGTGTACTGCTACAAAGAACTTTGATTTCCTCTCCATAAGACTCCAAGGCAGAGACCATCAGAAACACCTTAGTGACTATTACAGTACTTTTCCCAAAGTACTGAATTTTATTCAGAAATCAACATTTATCCATAGTGAGGATATAGAAAGGATCAGTTCAAAATGGATATGTCACTTAACCTCCTGAGCTCTTCTGCATCTGGGACTTTTCAACATATAAAATGAAATTAAATAGGATTTGTGCTCCCTAAAGTTCCTTTTAAACTTTTGACTGAGTTCTTAATTTTAAGCTCTATACTGGAAAATTCTCAGTAATTTCTTTATCTGATTTCTAGGGAAATGCTGTATTTTGGGCAGTACCATAGAGCAAACAGAAACCACCAGAGTGCTTAATTTAGTCTCTTCAGCTGTTGTGGAGTTCTGATATGTCTGCAAGAGTTTTTTAGAGAAAACTTTTTCCCCCCTCTCTGGTTTAACCTAATAATCAGATGATTTATTAAATTAACAGTCTCTTGGGAGAAACTCTTTACCCAAAAGACAATTTGGCTATGTATGGTAAAGTTAGGTCAGATCACTGATGCAAGTTTTCTGAATTTCATCCTGCCTGGATTTATACATTATTAGTGTCCAGAATAATGATCACCAGCTGGAGTCTGAAACCGTGATCAGAAGAGCAGCAAGCAGGGCAGAAGCCTTCAGGCTGTGCAGCACCTGAAACACGTGTTGTAGTTCACTGACTGAAGTTTATGAACTTACATCCAAGGATACAAGTCTTTAAACAGCACTATTTTTGCCTCACTTCTTTTTTCTTATGTGTTTCTGCTCATTCTTTGGTTCTGAAGATATTAATTAGAAATTACAGAGGGTTTTTTTGACAAAAAGAAATTGGAAAAAAATAGGAAAGCTTAGCATCATTCTTTATTTTCCCATGTGCATTCTCTGAGTTGATTTTCATAGTATTTGCACCACACATTGCTACTTGCTTGTACAGGTAATAATGCCCCAATTACATAGGAGTCAGATCAATACCATCTGGACATTTAAGATGGTTAACTGAAGCTCTAACTTGACCTGTGCTGCCTTCATAATCAGTAAAGAGAGAAGGCATCCCTTGAGAAAGGGATAGGTCACTGAAAATTTTAATTTCTGCACTTTTTACTGCAGAATGTTCCCCTAAACCATGTACTTCATTAAGTGACTTCTGCTACAAAGAATCATCTTATCCTGTCATCAGCTTCTCAAAGGTACAGCACTAACTGGGGACTAGTAAGTGCAGTCAAGTCTCTTTGCAGAGCTCTCTGTGGCCAGAGATCTTTGCCCAGGAAATGTGAGTTTACAGCCCAGCTATGACACTATAATAGATGGAAGCAGCCCTTAGGAAGGGCTTGATTTTCAATTTGCTGGTGAATTTTCCTTTGGTTGCTTTTCCTTGACATGTTTTCCTTGAGAAAATACCGATGTTTATATAAATGCACAGGATGTTTCTGTTACGATTAATGTGCCTGTATAAACTGCCAAGCTGCTGTCTCTGAAAGAAGTCAATGCTACACCTTTTATGAGAGATTTTGGGTTTTCTGTCTCCTCTTATCCACTGCTCACCATTTCTAGTGGGTAGGTGACCTCAGCCACCTTCCATTCCTCAATTCCCAGGAAATGATACCTCTGGGATAACACAATGCAGGGGATGAAGAATTTTGATAACATTTCTTGATACTGTTTTTCCAACCAGCATTTCTGAGAAAGAAAAATTATTGCAAATTTGTATTTTATTGGTGGGACTGTTTGGAGAGAGACATTAAAAAGAAATGGATTAATTGCTCTACCATAGGTGCTGAGTGACAAAGTTTAAGCTTTTGATAGCAAACCGGAAGTGTTTCTGTGCCACTGAAGTTTTCTTTACCTGTTTAGTTTGTTTTCCCTTAGTTTTGCATCACAGAGGGAACTTTATTTACTTACTAAAGCTCATACTTGTTTTCTTTGTGAATTACTGCTAAGCTGAAACATCACTGTTTGGACTTTCACATGGGATCAGTAGTTCAGTTTCCTTATGTCCCACTGGGGACCAGCTTCACTAATGGAGCACATGAATTTGATATCAGAGAGGAAATTGAGAGAGACAAGATATTCTGTTGTGATGCCATACAAAGCTGTAGTTCATTTTGTATGCATGTTTTTTCTATTTGCTTCGTGGCTTCCCCTTGCATTTGAACTACTTCTTCCACTCAACACTGGGTTTTTTATCCAAAAAAAAAAACAAACCATCTTCCCTCAGTAAAGATATGTTTCAATTAGAGTCAGTGACCTATAGAAAAGGATAGGAAGCAGAGGAATTATCAGACACGCAAAGAAGTGTGTGCAAGGCAAGACTTCCAAAATGAAGCATCTTAGCATCAGTCTGAAAGAATTTACCTTAGATTTTTCCCACACATGCACAAATCGAAGTCATATATGGAAAAATTTACATTCAGGCTGGTTTTCTTTGTCATTAAATTCCAAAGCATATTTTTCCATCATGTTCTGTCACCGATTGTAGTGCTTCTGCAGTGCAGGGATCTGAATACAGAAGAAGAAATGGAAAGGCACTTTAGTGTTTCTCATGGTTTAGAGAAGCCACTGAGAGCTTCATACAAAAATAAAAAATTTTTGTTTATTTTGGTGTGACAACAATTCTCATTCCTTTAGTGTACATCAGTATCATTATTTTTCATTGCATTTATAATGTTCCTAATACAGTATTATACAAATTTTGAAGATGCTTTTCTGTAAAAAACTGTTAATGTGCAATTAATTGGTTTTTTTATTTTTGAAAAACTTTTATAACAGCAACAGCTCTACATTGGCTCAGCCACTGGAGTTTCACAGCTTCCTTTACACCGCTGTGATGTGTATGGAAAGGCATGTGCTGAGTGCTGCCTTGCAAGAGACCCTTACTGTGCCTGGGATGGCTCTTCTTGCTCACGTTACTTCCCCACTGCTAAGAGGTAGGGACAGTTGCAGATGTCTGCATGATTTGGTATTTGTTTTAACTGATGGGCTCAATATGACCAGAGGGCTTTGGAGATTTTTTCATGGGATGGTTAACTGGAGCCATTTCTCTTCCAAAGAAAACATGATTGGGGGAGTTACAAGTAACAGGAAGTCTTGGTTGGTTTAAAGTGAACATTGCTACTTCTTATGATGGCCAAAAAAACTGACATTAAAAAAAAAATCAGAAAAGAGTTGTCACTGAAATGAATTGATAACTTTAGGTTCAATAATAAAAAGCAAAGAGAAAATACCTCCTTTCTTTAATATTAGGAGGGGCCTTGCTATTAAAATAAAAGAACTACTTTACCAGGTAAATTGTCCCACAATTTCATTAATTCTTTTTGTTATAATAATATTTTTATTCTAATAATTATAATAATTCTTAATGTGTTTGAACATGAACTTATTTTTAGTAACACTTAGCATTATTCAATAGCAAAATTGTATATGTGGATGTGTGTCTAAATTCTGCCAGGCCAGAATGACTGTTACTTAACTCTTCACTGATGCTAAAGGCTTTGCAATGGAAAATAGACTCTGCAAGCAAAAAATATAATTTTAATAAAAAATTTACCAGTCCCAGTCACCTGATCTGAAAAATCAAGATTATAATTTTTTGCCTGTTTTCATCTCTGAAATTCTTTCTCTTAAAATAAATAAGCTTGATATTGAACAGCTCTTAGCTACTAAAGTGGAAATTGGGAATAACTGAATAGATAATCACTTACAAATTGGAACAGGCATTGGTGAATTGTTGCCATTCCCATGATAAATTAGCTAAAATGATTTTTAAAAATACTCACATTAAAATGGAGTATGCCAAATATCTCTCCCTTTTAAAGAGACATGGCATCCGAGGTTTTATATGTATAAGGAATCATTATCTTTACTTTAAATTTGGAGGAAATACTTATTTGAATATTTCCAAATTCTGTACGTGGATTGGTTATTGCAGGAGGTGAATGTGGCAAAGGGTGGGAAGTGGCATTTGTATCACAGATTTCTCAGATGGAGGTGATTAAAATTTCAAGGTTTGCATTACAATGTATCCTAAACAAATGCCGAGGACAAAAGAAAAGGCTGCTGGTGGAACATCAGGTTCTATTTTGCACCAGGAAACAGAGTTAATCTGAGACAAGCTTTTTGTGAAATTCTTCAGCAAAGAATTAAGAAGGAGAAACTGAAGACATCCCAGAAGAAGAGCTGGTCAGATTTTCTCAGCTGAGCAGGCTAGATTCACATTTATTGTGGGAGCAGATCCTGTGGAGAAGGAAAGGGAGGAGAGAGAACTGAAGTTTTCAAGGAGAGTCATAGTGACTGATCTGATGTGAAAGTTTTAAGCCAGTGTGGTTGGGGTTTGGCCTCTGTTGAAGGTCAGGAATCATGGAATCTCCCTAATCTTTATCCCTAGTCTTCATCCTTTCTCACCAATCTTTCCTACTCGTAGATCATCTCAAGATCCATGGAAGAACATCATTCTGCCATTCAGTGCTTACACTGATGGAAAAAAAATAGGGCTCTTTGTCTTTTCCTTATTTGTCTCTCCACCTTATTAAGTAGCAAACTGATCTCCCTGTTGCCATCAAGGAGTAAAGGGACTTGTCTAAACAGGGCAGGGTTACAGGGGCTGAATTGAGCAGTGCTACAGGAAAACCTTGGGGTGCAGAATTTGCTCTTCTTGTGGACACTATAAAAGAAAACAGAAGATCTGGGAGGCTGGGATCCTAACAGTAGATTCAGAAAGAGCCACTGCCTCCTCTTGCTTCAGCCCATTTTCCCATTGGCAGCAGCAGCAGCAGAACAAAGGTCTGAGTTACTGTGGAATCATAGAATAGGTCAGGTTGGAAGGGACCCTAAAGATCATCAAGTTCTAACCCCCCTGCCATAAGACAGGGACACCTCCCACTACATCAGGTTGTTCAGTGCCTTGTCCAGCCTGGCCGTAAACACCTCCAGAGAGGGGGCATCCACAAACTCTCTGGGCAACCTGTTCCAGTGTTTCACCACCCTCACTGTAAAGAATGTCTTTCTTATGTCAAGTCTGAATCTACCCCCTTGCAATTTACATCCATTATTTCTGGTCCTCCCATCAGATATCTTATTTAAAAGTCCTACCCCTGGTACCTGCTCTACCAACTACCTCAAGCCAGCTTTGAGAGAATGTACAAAGAAGTCAGCATTGGTGGAAACAGCTTAAATGTCAACATTTTCCTAATACTGAATCCTTGTAATTTTAGGCTCCAGAAATATCGGGGAACTTGAGTCCTGAGGCAATTGCACAGATGCTTGTCTTAATAGTTGATTTGAGGCTTTGGGCTTTGTTTTTCAAAAGGAGCTTTTATGAGCCATAATTTTAATTTACTTTTTTTTTTCTTTGTGTATTTTACAAGTCTAAGTGGCAGCTCAAGGCTCCTGTTGAATGACCACTTAACTTTACCCCCTACTGATGTGTTCTGGTTCATATTTCATAAATCACTGTGTCAACAGAATGGTGATATGTGTAAAATTTTCCTGAGATTCTAGCCAAACACCTCATCCACACTCCACTGCCATTAATAGAGGTTGTTCTGTGGAGTGCTTCTCTACAAATTGTAGCTTAGAAATACGCTGCATTTCAAAATTTAGAAAGGAGTAACAAAATTTTATGGCTCCTTATGATTTCATGTGTTTTTATTCATTGCTAATGAGTAATATGAAGATGAGATTAAAGATTAGTACATTTTTGCAATCGCATCAATCAACAGAAGATTTCTTAATAAAATTCTTCTTATTCACTGGGATAATTTTAAAGAATGTGGGCATTTCTTTCCAGAAAAAATATGAAAAATGCACATTCTGAGTTGCTTTTTCAACCAAAAATAACAAAAAAATAACAAAAAAAAAAAAAAAAAAAAAAAAAAAAAAAAAAAAAAAAAAAAACCCAAAAAAAACCAAACCACCCCAACTATTGTAATACTTCACATAGCTCATTTCAGTTTTAGCATTTCAGTGTTTTTCAGTATTAAAAAAAAAAGGTTTAAATCTTTTCAGCCAAGAGGAGTTATCTGTGCAGCTGATAGATCCTCTGTGAGAACCTCTGTGAGTATGTGCTGATGCTGAGCTGTTAGTGATTCTGTAAACAGGGCTAGGGAGGATGAGAAGATGGTCTCTGTGCTGCAGAACAATGGCTTTTTAAAAACGTGGCTGTTGTCACAAGGGAGTGACCAACAGTGCTTTTTACAAGGCTACTTGACTTTTGCATATCCGTTGCTTGATGCCATAATCTGAAATCACAGCATTGTTCAGCAGCCTAATCCTCTTTGTTCTCCTCTAATTTTGCAAGCCCTCAGGCTTTCTCTGATTCCTAAAGTAAAGTGCACACACTTGAAACACATCTTTGTTTGCCTTGTTTCTTTTTTTTCTTTCTTTGTAATTGAATGCTTTCCCCGGCTCAGTTGAATTTTGTGTCACAGCTATTTGAATAAAAATAGGTTCAGACAAAGAGAGAAGAGCGAATGCAAAATAAAACTGTATTAAAGCACTTGTTTCTGTGAAAAACTGCACTTTTAAGCACGGATCAATATGTTTTCCAAAAAAACCCGGAGGAAATCAAGCTAAGAAAGAATATACTGATTTAAAAGGTCATGGAATAGAAGATAGAACTCTAACTCAGTGCGACAAAAGATGGAATAAATGACATTTAAAAAATCTTCCTATCCACGTGCTTCTCCTAAAGGCAAAGCTATTTGCTACAGTTTTGAAAAAGTTTAATCAGAATTGTTTTGGTAAGATCCACTGTGGATGAAATTATCTATTTTGTAGGAAATAGCATTTTAAAAGCCATCCAGTCTGACATTTAACTAGAAGATGCCATAATACTTCAGGTATTCTGTACTTGCTGAAAGACTGTAGTTTTTTCCATGCTTTTTTTTTGGTGTAAAAGACATACGATGATGAGTTTCTGAAGAATTTTACCTGTAAAAGCTGATCCTATAAAGCATAGAATAAAATAACAATCTGATTTCCTTCCTAGTGTTGTTTAGATGCACTTGTGACCTATGTGCTTATATGTATGCTCCAGCAGTTGCTCTTCAGTAGAGGCAAATGTGGATAGTGACTACTGAGAAGGTCAGTAACAGCTTTCAAATGTGCTATTTGCAGGCGAACTAGGCGACAAGACATTCGAAATGGAGATCCGCTTACCCACTGCTCAGATCTGCAGCATCACGGTGAGTTTCTGCAGTGGAACATACAACTAATTTGGTTGTAGTTTAAAGACTGCACGAGTAAATTGGGGAACACATCAATGATTAGTTGGTAAAATTGTCCTGAACATCCAGGAAAGATGAATATGAGGCATCATTACACCAATTCAGATTGCTTGCAGCAGGCTTGATCAGTCATTAAAAACTTTTTGGTTTTTACTTCTTGAGTTAACAGTTCAAAATGTTTTAATTTTTCTGATTGTCTTACCTAAAAACACCATCTTACCTAATCACACCATACCCTCAAGTCTAGGCATGTCAGAAAAGAGTCATTTCACCTCCAGAACAGCAAGAAATGTACATTTTTCTTTGTACATTTTTGCAGGGGGTGAAACCCTTTGCTAAAAATAGAACGGTCCTTGTAGATGTCATCCTAGCTGCTCTTAAGATCAGGATTTTCCTTGTGGTAGATCTCTGCTCTCTGTTTTCAGCATGAATTTTCTTTGATATCTTTTAGTTTTTTGTTGCATGTTTAATTTTCACAGTGTATCGACCAGATCTTTCTTTCTTTCTTGAATTGTTTGGCTGCTAAACTTCTCACAGTTACTAATTTGTTTCCAAACTCTTCAAATCTTCACTTAGAAAATGCAGTCTCTAAGCAAAGAGATCACTTAGGCAATACTTCCCTCTGCTGGAAAAAACGATCACTCACATGTGGTCCATCTATAATAGTAGTTAAACCACTGGACAAGTTTCTGGGATAAATAAAGAAGAGTCTGATGAAAAAACCTCAAAACCTTCATGTCCTTCCAGTCTCTAGAGTAGTAAATAGTCCAGAATGGTGCTTTTATGCCAGCTATAATTCACCATCACTATGTTTTGGTAATAGTTTTCTCTCTCTCCCTTTTTAATTATTTGAGAAATGCAGATACCATTACTATAGCTTTTATTTTCACTTCTTGATTTCCAGACGAAGGCCAAACTACTCAGAGGGGATAAAGGGGCTGGAAAAGTGCATGAATAGACTGTGATTAAGATGCTGCTATCACCTTCTGAGACCTCATAAAAGCACAACTAGTTTGGATTTGAATTAGTCAATGTGGACAAGTAGAAAGTTGTCAAATTTCTAGTGATATCCAGTGTGTATCCAGGAATGTTTCACCAGATGAAACATGGATTTTATTACCAGCAGAAGCAGTTCATCTTTTTACTATTTGGACTTCATCCTTTTACTATTTGGATATTTTACTTCTGAGTATATTAGTGTTCTGGGCTACCAAAAGTACAGGGATTTAAATGAAACATTCTTTTTCCCTTGCTAGCTGTGTTTTTTACAACTTCAGGTTTGTTCTTTATCTTCAGAGAAAAAAAAAAGTATTTCAAACCACTGTTTTTTATATCTTCCTGTATTTGGTACATAGATTTGTCTGAAAAGATATCTTCTGTCCAAAAGGAAAGAGAGTAATACAGCAGAGTGTTTTTATGACAGTAACCATGAGAACTCTAAGCCAGGGAAAAGATATTATGAGCTGCATCTGATCTCAAGGATTCTTATTACATCTTTGTCAAAAGGACTAGAGACAGAGTATCACTGAACTTACGGATGAAGAGAGTGCAAATAGAAAAAATACTGAGGGAATGCACTTCCAGATCCTAGATTTCAACAACACACTGCCAAAATACTTTGCTTAATGGATGTTCTTGAGTGAATTTTTTTCTCAATTATTTCTGAGTTGTAAATCTATGCAATTTTCATATATTTACCTGTCATTTACAAATGGTTATGCATTTTACAAATAGCTGCATAGCCCATAAACTTCCTATGCCAACTTAAGCAGAGGTTTTTCCTTGGTTATGACTAGTAGTTTCCTGAACGACAGATGAAGAATCTAGTTTGATGTAGCCAAAAATAAGCTCCAACACTTATTTACAACTTGTCTACACATCCTTTGCAGTAACTGCCAGTTGATTCTCCATGTGAACCGACAGAAACAAGAAAAAACAACAATCTCTTAATGTAAATCTCACTGTTAAAGACCTTACAGAAAGTTACTTTGTTATCAATTTGATGTAGTAACGCTTTTCCAAAAGTTTAGGTATCTCTTCAAGTTATCCTTGTATCTAAATGTATTACAAGTAATATAAAATGACTACACAGCAACATTAGAGGGAGCTGAGGAACCTTAGTTGTACAGGTCTTTAGCCAGAGATTAGTGTTTAAATCTAAAAGCATGATCACTTATGTGTCAGCCAATGAAAATTTTTTCAATTTTTAAGCATAACTTACTAATACTGACAAGAAATTACTCGAGTTCTTTTTCTGAAGAATTTGTAAAAGAGGAGGCACCTTTTTGGGGGCAGAAAAAGGTTTCCTTTGTCCCAGAGGAAGCTGAAAAAATCACTCTGAATTTAACTGTGTATTAAGAGTCATTCATCTACTAAGAAACCTTGCTATAAGGACTTAGCCTTTCATACTTCTTTTGTTATGTCAGAAACCATGTATTTAAAGGATATTTATCAGGCCAGTAAACTGATACTGCTGCTGGGTTCATTTGGAGAATTACAGCTCTCAGACAGGATTTTGGGTTGGATTTCATAACCAACTTCATGACTTCTATAGTTTTCTAATTCCTCCAGCTGCTCTTCTGAACTTCCCAGACTTTCATTCTTCCTTCTAGTCTCTTCAGCTTCTCCCTCAGTCCCAGAGCTGCACTCTGGTCCTGTGATTATTCCATCGCTCCACTTACTTCTTTGCACTCCACGTGCTCAATATTACATGAACTTTATAGACCTGGACCTGCCTTCTGCTCCCTTGAATCATGGAAATGAAATTTGAAGGATCTATTAAATCCTTCCCCTCTCACTGTCACCTTTACTGTATTTTCTGGAGCTGTGAGGAAGTTAAAAAGAGTCTTCCTTTCTGTGGTGATTTCTAACACATTAAAAAGCCATGGACCAGATCCAAGAACACAATTAGAAGTTTGAAATGGCATCTGAGCTTCCACCTTCAAGGTAACTTCCATGAAAACTCATGACTAACTTCTTAGTTACTAAGGATATCTTAAGTAACTATGTTTTTCATCAGAAACTTCTCTGTGTACTTAAAAATATGCTGCTGCTCATGGGCAATCAGGTTTTTACTAAAGAAATACCTATTTTTGTGCTGGGTACTGTTATTTAGGATCTTTAAAAGTCCCTCCTTGAATCTAATGAGACCAACATTATGTTCTCTGCTTCTGTATAATTCACTACACTGTGTTCAGGAAAACAGTCAAGTGGTGCTGCAAGCCATCTAATGTTTAAACTGATGGTTAAATCAACCATCAGTTGTGGGAAAGAGATCTCAAAGGCCATTAAAGCATAGGGAACTGGCTTGATAGGTCTGCTTCCAGTGCAAACATTCAAACTATCAGATTGCTGGTGGAGTTGGGCCATACTGCATTCAAAATTTGTGGAGCCTGGGAAGGAAAAATTGAAGTGGATTGTACACCCCCATGTTTCCAGGCATTATTCTGGAAAGCCTGTAAGTCTCTTGTTTCACTTAAACACATCACTGGATCATTAACATGTATGTCCCAGGCTATAAGTGGGGACATGCTGTAACTCTATGTATGTTATCTGTTGTGGATGGCATTTCAGATGTCAAACTGCCTCTCACTGACTCTCTGAGGATCTTTGGCTGCCTGCTTAGTCAATTCTGTTCCTGATTGCACCTAACTTGAAACAAGAGTCAGGACATCAGTCAGCCTTCCATGATGTAGAACCTGGACTTATGAGTTATGAACTGATCATTTTCATTTCCAGTCTTTATCTTCTATTTATATTCACATCTCTTCACATACTTTCTCTGTTTCATTGTTACAAATTCACTCATACACCAAGTGAGACCTTTCCACTGGTAGCTTTGGTTACCTTCTCTTCCAGCTCTCTTATCCTTCTCTTCCTACTTTAATTTCTAATTCATTCCTCCATTCCTCCCCATCTTCCTGGCCCAAAGCTGCACTGACATTCTTCATGAGGATGTGGTTTCTGAGAGCTATCATAAAAATCGTTGCATATAGTTGTTTATATGGCACCCCACTTACTTGCTGGAAAGGTTGACAATCCAGCAGAAGAAAGCAAACTAACTCATTCCCAATTTGTTTAGTGTTAATGCACCATTTGATGATCTGTTACTGAAAACAGGACAAGCACTACTTCACAATCTGTACCCCATCTCTTCTCCCATCCTCTCTCAGGGCTGCAAGTCATTATGGAAAGACATGTGATTACTGTATCAACATAAACCAGGAGCTCAGTTTTATTTTTACCTTTGGCTCAGTCATCTAGGAAACAGACTGTGTTTGCTGAACAACATGGCCAAGATGATAAAGGCACAGTAAAAGCAAACAAAACTTGACAAAGAATTTCTCTGAGAGAATTTTAATTACACCTAACTTTCCTGTTAAAACACAAGAAGTTCCTTAAAGATTTCCAGGGCTACAGATCAAAAGTGGAAAATGGAAAGAATGACAAAAAATAGCAAAGAACAGGAAACCCCACGAGATCAACACAGTGTTAAACAGCTTACCAACCCTTTCCTCCTCGTCTGCTCTCCAGAATCATCGTGTTGTTGCCACTTAAGTCCATAACAGCATTATAAAGAGCTAATGCTGAGAGTTGAAATATGATGCCTTAAAGCCTCTGTGGTATTGGAGAAGAATCAAATGCCATATAAGTCCTGTAGCTATGTGATATTTCCAACAAGTTGATGAATATCTTGAAACATTGTTGTTACAAAAGGAAGTAATTTATTTAACTTTCTCTTTTCCCCCTTCCATAATGTCTGGTTTATTAACCTCATTACATTTCCATAAATTATATCAGTATGAGAGGAAATGATTAATTGAAGATTGTTTCCTCAAAAACATTATTCCTGGTCATTAACAGCTTCAGCAAACTGCAGTGCCATATAATCTAAACACATTATACTACTTTTAAATAGCCTCATGTTTTATTATTTTGTTCTAAAGTATTGTGATCATAGAGCCCAGGAGGCATCATTACAGGCATTCTGCAACTATACTCGAAGCTTTCTCACTGCATACAGTTTGCTATTAAAAGTTCTTGTCATGTCCTAGATGTTTTCCTTGATGAATAATAATGAGTTTTACACAAAATTTCACTATGAAATTCATTAAGTTCACTTAGTGAGATGTTAACAGCTGTTAGGATTTAAAATATAATTTTTTTTTAAATCAAAGCAGAGATGGAGATTTTCCAAATGACAATTTTTATTTTAAGGTTTCTACCTTTAAACACCTTAGGAGAGCCTGATTTCTAAACAAAAAAAATTCAATTAGCAATGAAGAATGCACTTTCTTGGCAAATTTTATTTATTTTGTTCTTGCTTTACAGATAGCCCGGGTGGTCAGACCCTGGAGGAAAAGATTATCTATGGAGTAGAGAACAGCAGCACTTTTCTTGAGTGCAGCCCAAAATCTCAGCGTGCTGTGGTCTACTGGCAATTCCAGAAGCAAAACGATGACCGCAAAGAAGAGGTACAGTAGAAAAGATTAAGAGGGGCAACAAGTGTTCTCTATGAAAATATACTTGAGTACTTTCCAGAATAACATTCATAAAATCATAAAATAGTTTGGGTTGGAAGGGATCTTAAAGATCATGGAGTTCCAACCCCCCTGCCATAGGCAGGGACACCTCCCATTACATCAGGCTGCTCAGTGCCTTGTCCTGCCTGGCCTTAAACACCTCCAGGGTTTGAGGTGGCATCCACAACCTCTCTGGGCAACCTCTTCCAGTGTTTCACCACCCTCACTGGAAATAATTTCTTTCTTATGTCAAGTCTGAATCTACCCCCTTCCAATTTACATCCATTGTTTCTGGTTCCCCCATCAGATATCTTATTAAAAAGTCCTTCCCCTGCCTCTCTGTAGGACCCCCGCAGGTACTGATAAGTTACTCTGAGGTCCCCCTGAGCCTTCTCTTCTCCAGGCTGAACAACCCCAACTCCTTCAGCCTGTCTTCATAGGGCAGTTGCTCCAGCCCTTTGTTTTGTAGTTTAGCAGAGCTTCTCTGGAATCTTGTAATTTCTGTTGCTCTTCACCAAATTCTTATTCTTATCATGATAAAATGCCCTAAGTGCACTAATATGTTATATAGGTTGTTACTTCAGAAAATATTCATATCCTCACCCTGGTCAGACACTTTGCAAAACACACCAATTTCCTTTTAGATAGCTGAGAAGTAGGAAAAGTTCACATGCCATCTAAGTGCCACCTAAAGCATCATACAAGGCTTATGGTGAACTTAAATATAAGGAAGACCCTAAAAATGCCTTTGGGAAGAAGTCAAGGTGCATTCATGTAGTGACACTGTTTAACTGAAAGTAAGATGAATGCAGTGGCCATAAAGGCATGAGATTTTTTTTCATCAAAAATAACATTCATGAAGAAAAAACCACTGAATTTCCCTGCATGTGTTACACTAAGATGATACTTAATTTTTTTCCCCTCTCTTGTCACCAACACTCCTATGCTATTACTCATTCTGGTTCTCAAGTAATTTCACTATCAAGCTAATTCTTTAAGAGAATTATCTACTCTGCTAGGTTGGGAAAACAGGCCAGAAAACAAAAACTTGTTTGTTGCATTAAAGTGTTTATAAATACACCCAAATTACCGTAAAACATTTGTTTTTTAAAGTATGTACTAAATGCTAATTTACATTAGCAGTTTTAGATACTTTGGCTTTTTGCTTTGTTTGCATAAGTGGCAAATTAATGATAATTTATCCTTGGTGGAGAGAGAAACGACCAAGTTTTTTCCCTTTCTGTCTGCAGTGACATGTGCATTTAAAGAATGAAATTATATTCCTAGATATTAATTCAGAAAAATGCAGTATATTGGACACCTGCTGTCTGACTCTTAAACTCAGGTTTAATCCTTATTGTGTCTTTGTAAATTCCCCATATATGCAGAACCCACTTCTAAGGGTTTTTCCAGTAAGGAATAATAGGAAGGAAGAACACCTTTCCCACATGTATAGCTCAGTTTGACTGAAAGATAGTAATAGATGGGACCTTGGTAATATGGCCAAATATTGATTCTGCTGATTTTAGGCTCACATCTTCTGTAATCTTACAAGCAAATCCATCTGACAGCATTGATACAGAACTTTGTTCAGCAGCAGTGAGTAAATTCTTAATTGCCCAAACTCTCTTGGCAGCACATCAGTAGTTTTTTTTCAGAGTATTTGAGCTTTCCATCACTAAGATGAATCGGGCTAGATATAAGAAAGAAATTCTTTACAGTGAGGATGGTGAAACACTGGAAGAGGTGGCCCAGAGAGGTTGTGGATGCCCCCTCTCTGGAGGTGTTCAAGGCCAGGCTGGACATGGCACTGAGCAGCCTGATGTAGTGGGAGGTGTCCCTGCCTATGGCAGGGGGTTTGGAACTCCATGATCTTTAAGGTCACTTCCAAACTGAACTATTCTATGATTCTTTGGTTCTATGATCTTTAAGGTCCCTTCCAATCCAAACTATTCTATGATTCTCAGATGACTGGCAAGGGTTTTCCCCAATCATGTGATCTGATGGTCTTGTGACCAAGATTCAGAAAGGAGCATTTATAAGGAACTAGTGTGGTTAGTGAATAATTTTGCCCATCAATGGAATGTAACTATTGAAATTACCCCTTTTTTTTCCACCACAGATAAAAGTGGATGATCGCAACATCCGGACAGAACAGGGCCTATTGCTACGAAGTCTTCAAAGAAGAGACTCTGGTATTTATTTCTGTCATGCTGTGGAACATGGGTTCATGCAAACTTTGCTCAAAGTCACCCTGGAGGTCATCGATACTGACCACTTGGAAGAGCTGCTCCATAAAGAAGAAGATGGTGATGCCTCCAAGATGAAGGATGCTACTAATAGCATGACCCCCAGTCAAAAGATCTGGTACAGAGACTTCATGCAGCTAATCAATCATCCCAACCTCAACACAATGGATGAGTTCTGTGAGCAAGTTTGGAAAAGAGACCGCAAACAACGCCGGCAAAGACCTGCCAATGCTCAGGTGAACACAAATAAGTGGAAGCACCTACAAGAGAATAAAAAAGGTAGGAACCGGAGGACCCATGAATTTGAGAGGGCACCACGTAGTGTCTGAGCTACATTACCTCTAGGAACCTCATCCAAGTAGAAACTTGTATAGACAGATAACTGGAAAAAATGCAATATTCATGAACTTTTTCATGGCATTATGTGGATGTTTACAAGAGTGGAAAGTTCAAACAATTTCCACCAGGTATAAATAAAATCCATTTCTAACTTTCCTAGTAAGTCTTTTCCTCATTGCTCTGATCCTGAGACCAGAGAGACCAGAGTTTCAAGGATGCTAACTCACCTGGACCTAGCTTACTGCTCAAAAAATTCTGCAAGGCAAGTTTTGCTTTCTTTTTTTTCCTGAAATATAAACAAAATGCTGTATTTCATACTGTCAAAGAGAAGGAAAACACCACCTTTCATCAGCAGCACTACCATTTCTAGACTTATATATAAAACTGCATGAACTCATTAAGCTGATGAACATCTGAACACGTGATTGGACACCAGGATTTTGTTCTTGTTTTGTCTACCAGTTCTCCTGTTTATGTGTGCTAGAAGAGGAAAAACAATACAGAGTGAGATTGTCTGTGGAAATCTGAACAGCATAAGCCATCCATCATCTGGAAGAACAAAAAATGTGGAGTACACTGGCCTACTACTGATGACTTCTTTCAGCTTCGATCTAAAGATGTATTTTATTAAAACTATAATTTAAATGTACTATGAAAAATATGCAGCAAACATTAGCTCTTTTCTAAAATAGATTAGACCTTTTGTCTTAGAAATATTGTACTTTCTAATTATTGGTTTAGAGGAAAAAAATTGACAACTTCCAACTATGAGCTGCTTTAGTCTTTTGTTTGGAAAAACCTTACAGGGGAGCTAGTTACACTGCAGTTAACCTCCTCCCTTCTCAGTAATCGATGTGACATGTAACTTTGAAACAAGTTTAAAACTAAGCTATTTTAACATGAAAGTCACTGTGTAGCATGGAAGTCTTCTGCATTCTCTTTTTTATTTTTAAGTATGGTATTTGAAATGATTCAACTTGTATAATACCTTGCTATAGATTGAACCAACAGAGAGGAGGGCACTAATTTTCAGTTGTACATTTTTTTAAACTAAAAAAAAAAGTAAATAGCATTTAAATAATCTCTACTAATTACACTCCTGCTTTCTTGGTTCGTAAATATTTGTGAGCGCTATTATTTAAATAATGTGGCTCATAGACTATCATATATCCATGAGCAAAGCTCACATTCAGTTTAAGGACTTCTGTTCCCAGCTCAGTGGTAGAAATATGTCCACACTACTGATTCCCAGTGCTCCATTCCTTCTGTGGACCAGATCACCCAAATGCAAAGAACAAATCCTAGGCTAACATCAATAGCAACCTCACAGCTAAACATCTGTTAGAAGATCTAAGGGACAATTTTATCTGTGGGTGAAGTCTGCTACATTGGTGAAGTTCAGCTTAAGACTAGTTTACACTAACAGGTAATTTGCTCCTGCACTTGTGTCATACTCTATTTACAGGAGAGCAATGGGTGAAACAATGCATTGCACCATAAAGAGTTTAGGGGTATAAGTAGTGGATTTATTCACCTCAGCACAGATGTGCCTTTGGTCCCCAGTTCTATGGCATCCAGTTCTTTTGAGTTCTTTTTCTCATTTTAGTCTATAAATGACATAATTTCAAGTATTGTCATTGTAGGGGAAATTGCTAGAACAAGGTCCTTAGTTTGCTCAAATAGCTTTTATATTAAAATGTGTCAGTGTTGATGACTGATCTGTTTTGTCATTATTCACTCTAGATTATTTAATTTATCAATCACTATACGTCATCAGCCTTACCAGATACACTATAACACAACTGCTATGAAAGTATCTCTCACAATGTCCCAGTCTGCTTGTCACTCACTAATGCAAATATCAGTTAGTGGAGCTTTGTCTTATTGCCTCCATGGAAATTGGATTTTCACTAATGGCCTCAGTCACTTTAGTGTGCTTTGAATCTTATATAGGGGATGAACTTGCAAGATTTTTTGTCATTTAATTCTTTAATAAAAAAATTCATTGAATAGACCAGAACAAGGCTGTAAGGACTTCATTCAGGAAAGCACTCAAGAATTTAAAGTAATTTTAGGTCTTTCTTATGTTTAACCTGACTCTTGTGTTAAATTCCCATGGTTTCAAGATGTGCTGAATAGGTATGGAGTAAAACATAGGTTCAACTATGTGCTTTCCTGTACAGAAATAATTTTTCAGCTCAGAGTATGATTAATTTCTGAGCATTATTGTCAGCTGAATTATTTAATTGCTATTGCAGAACACTTTAGCTATTGTATTCCCTTGAGTCGTTAGAATCCTTTTTGTTACAAAAGGAAACATTTTTAACATGAACCTCAGAGTATTCAGTGGGAAAAATACATATTGGTTTCAACCAAGCCCAAGTGACTTTGTTTCCTTCTTAACATATTAATGGAATTGTTATCTACCTAATTTTTCTCTACCATGTTCATAGCAACTGGTTCTATAGCAACTTGCTATAAGAAAACAAGCCAAACTCAAACTCTTTTACCATCCTGAAAAACAAAAAAGATTAGATTAAGTCAGGGTTCTAAGATTTGTTTTTCTATGAAGAGAGGAAAAATCTGTGGGAAGAAAATTTACACATGTTGTAATATTTTTACTGTTAATGCATTGGTCTAGCTGGACAATTGAGGTGATCAGATTTTAGAAATTTCAGTCCAATCCTCAGTGAGTATTCATGTTTATGTCTTTGTATTTGCTTATATAAGTAAGAGGGCAGAAGATCAATACAGCAGTGGAAATGTTTTATTTTCAAGTTCAAATTATGGTCTAGTTAAATTAGCTTTTAATAATGATGTGAAATAAAGTTTTTTCTAAGAACATAAGCCTTAATGAATTCATGTATAGAAAGTTGCCCTGCAGCTTCAGTAAAATCCATTCCCTCATTTATGGAATTACTGTTTAAAGCAACGTAAGGTTTGAGGATAACAGCAAAAATGGTGTTTCTGTCAATCATCAATAAAACCCTCTAAACCACTAGTTACAGAAAAAGTAAGTAAAACCTTGTTTTTAAGCTGGAGAGAAATAAAGAATTCAATTTATAATCAGAAAGATCTATTTTGAATTTTTTTTGGTTAAGATACCCATTTGCAAGGCATAAACATTCATTGGATCTTTCTTCCTGCTCATCTACACTTTGCACTTGCATGGATCACTGAAGATGGGAATTTGTTCAATGGCTCCTAAAAATTGTATGGTTTTGTTAAGCTATAACATCAAACAGAGAAAAACATGCATCTTTGCAGAATGGAGTTAAATCTTCATGACCCAATAAAGTCACTATGTAAAAAAAAATTAAAAAAATTAAATTAAATGCATGTGAATGCGCATTTACTGATTCTTTTTATGTATTATTTAGTGAATATCAATGGTATGTGTTTAATAGTTCAGTTTTGCTACCTACACATTAGCCAAAAGAGATGTAAATACTTTTGACTAGATAAGGAGGTACAGTGTAAAGTACTGTTCTCTAGAGGTACTCCATTTGGTGTGTTCAGCATAATACTAAAATGCAAGATTTTACCACACAGGTGATAAGGTGGTTTATTTGCTACATCAGTGCCAAAGTTATGTGCTTCTTCTTTAAGCACATTCCTCACTGGGTAGTAAATAATTCCACTTCTGTATTTATCACTTCGATTCAGATGGGAACTAGAAAACTGGAGAGAAAAAAAAAATGTAATGAAACTGCTGCTGTAAATTATTTCTTTTAGCATGTATTCAGTTGTTAAATAAACATTTCTTCCAAATATTTGAAGTTGGCTGTCTTGAGTGTATACATGGAAATGTGCCCTGTAACCTTCCTGAGCATATGGACTGCATTGTAACAAATATAATTCTATCAATGTATATGAGTTCTGTTTACCTGACCAGAAGGGTTGCTATTTTTATGAATGGCATTTATTGGGTTTTTCTGAAGACTATAAACTAATAATGCTTGAAATGAAAGCTACAAATTTATCTTCAGCCTATCTTTTGATACAGCTGCATACACACACATACCCACTCTACACATAAACCAATCTGTAAATGAGCCTGGAAGCCATGTAAATTTTAGCAAGTTTACTTTATGCAGTGCTAATAGCTTAGTACATCAATGCTGCTGCCCTTTGGAAACTGTCTTGCATGGAGATCAAGTAGAAAAATTAGGTTTCTGTCTGTTACTGACATATCCTTGTATCCATAGGTAAAATTAGCAGCTGTTTGGATGTGCCTTGGGGCTCTATCTAAAAGTGATACACTACAGCACTAAGCATTGTGCAAACAGCTAATGAAAGAAGTGCTGTCCTGGAAAGCACAAAGTTTGAATATACTAGGCAAGAAGTAAAATTTTATTTCCATTTGTCTCATTAAGAACTGAAGAAATAATCACTAATCCATTCAGCTTTGCCCACATTCCTCCCTGTAAAGAATGATGTCCATTCAAAAGGATGTTATAAGGATATTTTATGACTACTGCTGTCTTCTGAAGATGAAAATAAGCCCTCAGTGGCATATAAAAACATACCTGCAAACACAAGGACAGAATGGATGTGACAAGCCATGAATCCACTTGAAGACCAGAGTAATTTATTTTTTTGTCTATCCAGTGCAGGGATTATAAATACAAAGCAAGACTCTTGTTTCTGGAAGTAGCCACGCTGTGTCCTCTGCTAGAGCTCCCTGCAGAGCACAGCTAAACTCATTGTTCTCTGTTGCTACTTTACCTATTGCCAAGAATGCACAATATCTGGGGACAATCTCTATTTACCTTGAGTAGGAAGAAAAAGTAAACATCTACTTCTTGTTTGTTCATACATGCATCTATATATATACATGTATATACACAGACATATTTAAATAGGAGGCTTTCATTGAGATGAAATCCCTTTTTTTCCTTAAAGTATCTGAGGCTCTACATGTAATTCTAGTACATCTCATAAGAACATGCTTGACAGTCTCAGCTATAAATTATTATAAGTGTTTCCTTTGTGAAGACTGAAACACACTATTCCATTTTCTCACAGGTTGCATTCACTGAGCTCCCCATCAAACACCTATTTAATGGGAGGCAAAATTATGATGCTAAAGCCTAAAACAAAAGGGCTATTCTCCCTAGAATGCTCAGTAAGAGGATGCAAGTAGACTAGACTATTAGTGAACTAGCCAGAATCTTTGCTTCTCATAAATACTTGTGTGAAAAGTTGGAGTAGGTTCGTAGAAAAAATAGAAAACAGAACAAAACAAAACAAAAAAAAAACCTGTAGAGAATAGGCCTTGTTTATGACTTTTTTTATACTTGAATTTATCAAAGATTGACATTTTGGAGAACTTCAGGATGAAGTGAGCTAAGTCCCAGTGCTCCCTGTGAAGCAATTTCCACAATGAAAAAGATTCACTTAGATTGAGCAAATTTCTTCCCATTCTTTCATATTAGTTTTTCAGCCCTTTAGGAAATAGAGGTCTTCTTGACATAGTATTATTGCAGAGAGTTCTTTATAAAGATTCTACAGTCCTTATTGAAGGAAAACACCTTCTTCAACACACATGGGGAACACCATTTCTGATGACCAGATGCTCCAGTCAAACTAGTGTGCAGTCTACTCTTGCTACCTCTGTTAGTACTAGGCTTAAAAATGTCTTTTTCTCATCAAGAGGGATAAAATCAGACCTTAGTGGGCAGTAAAATAGACATCTTCACATTACAGCTGATCTTGAGGTACTGGCCCAGGAAATATTTGTCAGGGAACCAAGAGGGCTGGCAGCAGCCTAGGCTGGAGGCAGTAGGGTCTGTCAGCCATACAAAATGGATGTAGCCAGGGCAGCCATGACCCTCAGCTTCAGGGACTTTCCTGGTGGTAGGAACTGAATGTCAACTCATGAGTGGACCTTGCTTGATGTGACACATGGGCAGGTACGTGGTAGGATAGAGAGAGCATCCTACAGCTTGAATGGGGCAGGCAATAGTGGTCTTGGAGTCTGGAATGGTGGTGTAAAGGGAGGAATGGGAGTGAGAAGGGACATAAGTGTCTCTGTATGCTTTCAGCTCTGTAAACTTCTTTTGAAATCCCATGTTTCCTCTATGGGGACTCAAGAAAGTGAGGCTATGTCAGACCATCTCTTTAAGGCCATCTGAGGACTTAGCAAGCAATACAGGTAGTAATGTGAGCACAAAGTCTAAATTATAAGAACCATCAATAAATTCTAAGTGTTCTGCTCTGTACTACTGTCCTGCTCCAAGGATCTCTTGCCTGATGTTTAGAGCACAAAAAGCTCAATCAGTTCTTCATTAATTTCCCTTGATGATCTTAAGCTAGTCTTGCAGATATAGAGATAGCTCTTTATCTTCTGAAAGTCTGCAATAATCAACTAAAAGCCCACAACAGCAAACTCGACAGTGCAACTCTAATTTAGTTCAGTTGACCCAGTTTAGCTGGTGTTGAAGAAACAGTTTCTAAGAATTAATATACACAGGATAATAAAATTTTTTCTCTGAGCAATGATCTCATGAAAACAGCCCCATGTGCGAGTCTGCCAATACACTGATACATACCAGTGAGCTTCACCTGAGGCACTATGAACAGATTTTGAAGGATGAATCTTGTTTTGTGCACGAGATTAACATTTCTTCAGGACATTTCACCTTACAGGAAACTAAATCTCATGGTCAACCCTGGAAGCAAAATCCTGTTTACACCCCTCACCATGAGGTACCCCTGCAGCCTGTACTGTTATGCTTCATACCACTATATTATATTCATTTCTGTAGGGGTTTCACAGTCATCTTTTCTTTTAAGTGTGTTAGGATGAATTATGACTGTTTATGCAGAGGCAAATGGAGATTCATGTTTCTGCATGGAAGAAGGATAATAGGCAGTGAAAATTCTGCTAGATCCAGTAAACATCAAAAATTATTTGATTCAAACTTCTTATTTCCTACTGTAGCTGGGGGCAAGAGAGGAAAAGAGCAGACAAAAGAAATGCAGACTTTTCAGCCATGTTTTACAATGACCAGTCCCTTAGGCCCTTTAGTCTCAACATGTCACTTTTTTTTTTGGTTTATAGTGTTACATAGAAAAAATACATTCCTATAAACTCTGCTTTCACTGAACAATACCACATTGAATAGCTCAGTAAACCAGAACAGACAGACTCTGCAAGTTCCTCCAAAGAAGGCTTAACTTTCCTAGTCTGTTTGTTATTTTATTATTTGCATATAGTACAGCCACCAGTGCTCTATTCATTAGGATTTTGTCAGGACTTCCACTACAAAGCCCTGCTTTTGGGGCTTAATAGTTTTGTCTAAGGTAGTTCACTAGAGTTTTTAAATATCAACTTTTAATTAAGGAATAATTTTACTGTCCCTAAAAGAAAAATGCTAAAATGTGATGAATCAAGTTCTGAAAACAATGATGTAAGGTGTTTTTTTAATGCTCTTCTGTGTAGACCATGTAGGCTCAACTCATCTAATCTGATTTCTAGTAAGGAAGGAAAACTTTGCATGTGCTGTTTTTTTCATGCTAGAAGTGTTCTCTTTTTTCTTCTGTGGTAATTGAAATTTAGAGAATTGAGATCTGTTAAGCAGTGTGGAATTTTTCACTTTATTACCCTTTATTAATATACTGTGTGTCCACACACTCTTACAAACACAAAAATCCTTCTAGAAATCAGAAAGTTATATTTTTTGCCTTTACCAGTAACAGCATCTCAGCTAGATTCTCACCCAAATAAATAAAGCTGTGTGATCCACCCCTTTTTTTGTTGACTGGAGTTTATCAAACACTTGGGGTAGTGAAAGATGGAAATTTCAGTCCTTTGTGCTGTTCACTTTGGCTCAGGCTGTCATTTATGAAAGATAAACAATTCAGTGCTATTGTAAAGGAATGCAATTAGATATAACAGGGCTTCAAACTATGATAAATAACTCACTTGTTATTTATCTTCGTGATCTTCACTAGTTGGAGGGGGAAAAATGTTAGAAGTCCACTACTGCATGTCAAAGTACAGCTAAAAAAATCTCATTTGAACACATTCGTGCTCAGCAAATAATGGTTCTTTGTCTCCTAGAAATTCTCCTGTTTGGCATTCACTGGGCTTCAATAGTGTGTTGGCAAGTGTACAGATTGATGCCTGATAGAAAAGCATTTCTACAAATATTTGGAATTATTATTAGCTTTGAATCCTTTGTTTGTAGCTCTTGCATCTGGAAGAAGCTGAAATCATAAATAAGGCTCCAAGGATACTCCCAGGTTTGGTTTGCATATAATCTCCTTGTAAATCATTGTGAATCTTGCTGCGGCCACTGAGAAGGTTAGAGGGGAATCTGGGCACAGAAATGAAGAATATCTGGATACTTTTTATTGAGAAAGCATGAAAAAAACCCAAATTTTTAATATTCATAGGAAATAAGATCACAGTCTCTGTTCAAGTCTCACTGTCCTCTATAATTTTGTTCTGCTTTATTTTCAAATCTAGGTATTTAAAGATGTTATTTCCTATTTTATATGCTAGAAGGAAGTTCTATTACAGGCATCAAGCACGTCCGAGTTCCTTGTAAGCCACTTGAAAATATCAACCAAGAAGAGAAACACTATAATGCAAAAATAATTTAAAATATGTAATATTTTCAAAATAAATACATAATTAAATATAAAGTGGTTACAACTAATGGTAATTTCTAAGATCCTGTTATCTGCTTGAAGGGTGGAGGGCACATGCAGTGAGATCTTTCAGTTCATTTAAGTCTGTTGTAACAGGTCACTGAATATTGATGAAAAGTTCTTGGAAATGGGTGAAGTTTCCTTCCATCCTAACTCTTGGAAACTCAATCGTTATCTTTAATGGAAAGGGATTTGCATTTCTTCCAATCAGTCACCAAAAAGCTATGGCTTGAGACATTCTGACAAGGCCAAGCCCTGTAGGGAAACTTGTTTTGACAGGGACTAATAAAAAGGAGTATGGAAATGGAGCATTGCAAAGCTAGATCATGAAGCAGCTATACATGGGACATCTGAACTTTAGATATAACAGCAAGAAACTTTAATTTTCTCATTTCATTTTAAATAAAAGTTTACATTTCTTTTTACCTCTGGAATTATGCATCAGTTTACTGTCAGTTGGGAAAGGTGAGTGACAAGACTTTCAATACCAGACAATGACTCTCCAGATTTCTGTTTGAAATAGACTTGCTGAAGAAAACTAAATAGAACTGTCAGTTTTTCATACAAACACCTCTCAGGGATATAAGCTTCTGGTATTACCAAGGAGAATATTTTCACATCATAAAAAGCTCAGCCTGAATGTTAAGTCAACTCTTTTGAGTCTGGGTTTTCTTTTTTTTTACCTCTTTCCTGAGATGATTCTCTGTAGAAATGGATCAATACAGAAATTGCAATGCTGGCATACAAAACTGAAGTGTGTCATTCAGTCTCATGTTTCAGAAGACAAGAAGTACTAGTTGCCTCAGTTCTTAAATAAGTAGTAATGAGATAACCTGCTCACAAGGGAACTTTTTCCTGTGTTCATACCTTATGCTTTAAGTTTTCAAAGACAGTTTTTTCTCTTCTCTCTACAGGAATGGGGAATCAGGCTGTATGGAAGCATTCAGAGCTGCTCATTCAATGTGAAGCAGCAACAATCACACTAGAGCTGAAATAAATCTGCATCCTATTTATTAACTTCCAGGTTATTATCAAGGTGCTGCATACTGTGGTTTCTTCATGCTGGAATGGATATCTTTGTGGATACTGTGGTAAATTTCAGTATTATAAGGTATAAATATTTATTTTTATTTTTTATTTGTATTTATTTTATTTTTTATTTATATTTATTTTCTTTATTTATATTTATAAAGTCTATGTTCTGCTGTTTCATCCTGTGCTCATGGTTTCTTAATGGTGTAAACTAAGGTGATTTTTTCTGACTTGAAGATCAAGGAGAAGCCTAGCAAATCTTACCAGAAGAGTGAAACAAGGGGAAGGAAAAGTGTAAAACTGAAATAAAATATAGTAGGAGAGCACTAGTCATGAGGTGGAGAAGCCATGGGGCGGATCTGAAGGTCTCCAGGCTACTGATTTCGGTTCTTGGGGAAAGGAATCTAACTTGACCTCAACCAACTGAAGAAATGGGATGACAGGAAACTCATGAAGTTCAATAAGGAGAAATTTGGAGTCTAAAACTTGAGAAAGAACAACTCCATGCACCATTACATGCTGGTTACCAGGCAGCTGAAAAGCAGTTTGGCAGAAAAGCACTCAGGTGTCCTGGTGGACATTAAGTTGAACACAGGGCAGCAACAAGCCCCTGTGGCAGAGAAGGCAAATAGTATCCTGGGCTGCATTAGGAAGGATGTTACCTGACTAAAACAAGGAAGCATCTGCAATGAAAATTCCTGAAAATTATCTCCAACTTTCAAAAGTGTGCACTACATGAACCTTGTGGTCCATGTCTGCACATCTTCTGCTTCGTGAGCTTGTGCAATCTTCTTGGAATTCTTTAAAAAAATACCACTTATCATAACTTTTCAGTAAGTATTTCACATTTATAGCCTACTGAGTGAAGGCTGGTACATTATTTTGCATTTGTGTAGGTTAAGTTCATTTCATGGTACCCCTCAAATATATACTGGGACAATCCTTGAGTTACCAGCCTGTAGTCACTCTCTGTTTGCCTATTTTATATAATTAAAATAAAAGATTCATTCATGTATTTTCTGCTACATGCATGGATGCTCCAAAATCTAATTGGCTTTGAAGTTTTCTAATTGCATTCTGTCTTCCTGATACTGTCTATGCATTTCTGCTCAGATTCAATCGTAGATTGCTTTTTGTGCTAACATTAATAGCACTTGTTGTAGTTCAATGATTCACAGTACTGCAGAATCACAGAATGGTTGGGGTTGGAAGGAACTTCTAGAGTGTTCTGATTCAAAATGAATAACCTAATTCTTGAGTATAAGACTCTAAGGTACATTGGATGTCTTTACATCAAGAAGTATTTTGCAGTTAAACAGATCAGACTAATAAATGCAAAGTCCTCTGCATATGAAATATAGTAAAAAAATAAGGATCCATTTTTTTGTAAATGGTAAAAAAAATTTCTGTATGTACATATCAGATATTGAAAAGTAACTGGTCCCAAAAGAGGTATTTAAAAGTGAAATGTAGCATTCAGTACTAGGTTTTATTTACTGGTGTATATTACAGGATTGTAAAAAGACTCATGAATTACGAAGTTCAACACTCAAATAAGGAGATGACCTATACCAAAAGTCTGAGCATAGCCTAAAGCAAAAAAGAGGTCAATTTAGCAGTCATCTGGGAAGAAGCACCAGACAATACTGAGACAGCAGTGATTAGTCTAATAAGCAACTGCTTTAGCACAATAGTTATCCAACCATAGCCAAGTATTGTCATAGGAAATGAGAAAAAATTACAAAGATGTTTTCACTGCAGACTGTGTGAGAAAACCAATTGCACAGCTGAACTCTACAGAACAATGCAAAAAATAGGAGTATACTTCTTCTATCATTATTATCCATTTTATTTTTATAAGCATCATGGGAAACCAATTATGATGACAGCTGTGATAAGTCTTCGTTAAAAATCGTACTGATTATCACTTGTTTCAGATTGTCCATGTGAGTAAGAAGTGGAAAAAAAAATAAACTTGATTCGAAATGCACAGTATAGCCTAGTGTCTTGTTAATTCACTCTCACAGCTCTTTAAAAACAAGTGAATTCAGTGGACAACCAAATGGAAAATACATTGATAAAAAACACCATTACTCCTAGAAATATGATTTGTATTTATAAAAGGATTAGGATTATTTCCTATTGTTTTTATATGCAATGCACTTCCTGCTCAAGTAACTCCCAAAATAGTTTCAGGAGTTCATTGTTTAGTGTAAGAACTTCCATGGTGGGGGTGGAAGTTAGAGTGGATGTTAGTGTATACATGTGAACATTTAGCACGTTGCCCACAATCAGAATTCAGTGTTGGAGTGGAATAACAGATGACTGAAAGAGGAAAGACATCTGTATATATTTGAAACCACAGCAATTATTTATCTTGGCATTTGTTCATAACTATTAAAATAAAAGGATATCTTCCATAAAAAGTCAACTAATTTTTAAAACTAAATTGAAGGATTATTTATTAGCTCCTTATCAAACATTAACCTTTAAAATGTATTGTAGAGGCAGCCAAAGTGCCTCTAAGATTTAATTAAAAACTGTGCATGTTTTTCTTAATCTCACTTTAGGATTGGTCTTTCATTTAGTAGGCTCCTTTGAATATCACAAGAAATTATTCAAGTCTTTATGGAGAAAAAGTAATCAACTAAGAAGCCACTTCTTAAACCACTTGGATTTCCTCAAAAAGTCTTCCTAGTAAATGTGCCTTATTATGATCACATTTCCCATATCTTCACATATTTTACAGAAAAGAATGCTTAATTATAATAATATGATTTTAATCATAGTAAAACTTTAGAATGTATAATCAGGATGTTATGTGAGCTGTAAAACGTCTGAGATATCATGTCTGGTCACGTCATCATTAACAGATTCCTTTCTTTCTTTCTCAGGATACATGTAGGAAATGGTGCTCTCACTGCTCTGCAGCTGAGACCAAAGATAAACTGCTTGGCTGGGTAACCTTACCCAAGCACCTCAATCAGAAAATGAACCAGAATTTTCCAAGTCTGAAACCACAAAGACTGTCTGTCCTGTCTAAATAAATGGGTTTGCAATATGTATTTCCACATGCTTTGTCTTTGTAGTACCCCAGAATCATTCACAAAACATATGACATCTACAAAATAATCAAAATTCCTTACCACAGTTCCTGTCTGATATGAAACTAACTGGCTTTTGGGATTTTTTTTTCTGGTATATGGTGTAACCTTTCAATCTTTTTTTCATATACTTACGCATTTTAGAACATATATTGTTCCCTGGCAGAGATTATATGTGGTATGAGATCAAGCTAACCCTGTACAAACTTCACAGCATCTTTCAAACACACGAAATATATTTGATCAACTGTCTGGGAAATATGAGTTTTCCATATGGGTTAGTTTTCACATCAGGGAGTTTAGTGTTTCTATGAAGCACATAATATGCTCAGACAAATATAATAGGTAAAGAGTTGCAAACCACAGAGTGGGAGAAGCAGGTGTCCAGCTGGATTTTCACATACAAGGGTCTCGAAGGTCACTGGTGGTGATGAGGTCTCAGAGATTCACAAATCCCCATAAAGCTATTCCTTCTTTTCCCAATCCACTAATCTTATACAACTCTTGATAGTCCAGTGACTCAGGAAGTCGGGGGGTTTTGTCCCTTTTTTCTGTCAGAAGCAGACTATATGACAACAGTCTTCTGAATTACTGTTTATTAGAGCAGAACAAGAGTGTTTGCAAAGGTTGTAAACCAGAATAATTCATCAATGTATTTGTCTTCCTCCTGTCAGACTAGAGTCTCTAGAGAAGAAAAACATAATGGTAGTAATATTTAGAGCCAGATATGGCTTTCCACACTGTCCTAAAATGGCAGAACAGACAACTGGATATCCTTGTCTGGTAGAGAGATGAGTGATGTCAGTCTGTTATAAAGGGAATACTTGATGATCACTTCCTTCTGATTTCTATTTCCCACAAAGTGATGGCTTCTATCCAGATGATCTGGTTGATCTTTGTCAGTTCTGTTTTATTCTCCCTTACTTGTTTTGTTGTTTGTTTGTTTTGTTTTGTTTTTTTTCCTGTTTATATGAAGAGTTCCAGTTCACAAGAAGGATTTCTTTGGTCTTATCTTCCACATGGAGTTCTCTTTATAAATGATCCTTCATCTCTTGATGCCCACAGTTCCCTTCAATAAAGGATTTTTTCCATAAAAAAAATGCAATCACTGCAGGGAATTGTCTGAATGAGAACACCCCACAAACAAATGAAACAACCTTTGATCATTTTACTACTGTTATTTCTCCTCCTTAATGCAGCAGGCTTGAAATAGTTTGTGAAGATTATTAAATTCTAAAGTTACAATGTTAATTGAGCATTGTAAATTTTACTACTCTTTGGACTCACAGAGGAAATATGCTAAAAAAATTATACAGATGCACAGTGATTTTCAGATAGCCCCTAAGTTAGCAGCATTTGCTAGGCTTTGATGTTTTCAGATTTAGCCTTTCTCAAATCTGTATCTGCTTTTTTATAGTAAAAGTTGACTGAGAGGAGGAACAGAGAATATATTCTCTCAAGTATAATCAGATAACCCACATCCTTGCAGAAGTATTGCTCTTTGAATGTAAGATGAGGAGATAACCCATGTCCTAAGTCAACTGGGTTGTAACAAATCACAGATATGAATGCCATTGGGGAAGAGCATAGTAGACTGGGGATATAAGAAACAGTAAGATATTGTGGTAAATAACTCATGCATTAGCTGAATATGCATGTAGTTCACACTGTCTTTATTGTTAAGCAGCTCTAAATGGCTATGAAAGGAAGTACAGCATCAGGTCAAAAAATATGTTCAATCTCAAGCTGGATGAGAGCTGAAGTTGAACAGGTTGGCAGCCAGATCCTTGTCAGTGAGGAAATAAAGCTGATGGGCACCTCTGCTTTGTGTTGAAAGGCCTCAAGAAAGATGTGCAAGAGGGTATCTTCTGTTTCAGAATTGTTATTCACATCCAAATTTTGTTATAGCTTTTCACTTATGCTAAAAATAAGTAAGTTAGTTCACTTGGTTAAGAAGTGGAAACAAAAATGAATACTACCACATACGGAGCGGATGTACACTCTTGCCCCAAACAACAGCATATTAATGATATTTTATGTCTTTGACTTTGGTCTTCTAAAGCTCAGGTGTAAAACAAAAGTAATAAAAGAGCATTAGAAGTAACTAAGACACAATCACCCTTGTTTCAGAGTCTGTGATTTACCTATTCAAGAGATGTGAAAGCTTGAGTTTTGATCTTGAAATGGTGACCACTCCAGAAGCCCAGGGGACAGCCTTATCTTAAAAAAAAGACATCTAAAGGCTGTACCTTTATGCAGGGTAGTAGTCTCCCTCAGAGGTCCTAGCAACTACACAGCTGGCTCAAAACTTCAGAGTAAGTAACTTTTCCCAAGTAGGAAATTTTTATATTTTACTGGTAGTCATTGTAAACATATTTTATTATGCAATGAAGAAAAACAAGCCCAAAAGTCATACTACTACTAATAAAATAAATCCTGGTCAAATAAATACTCATTTACTCAGATGTGTGTCCCATAGTCATCATCATTGCCCCAGCTGGATATGGTACAAGCTGATATGATATGAATTAAAGTACTTGGTAACTATTGTAAAGCAAAAGTTGTCTTGTAGCACTGAGAGACCTTCCTCCCCTCTCTTCTGTGGCTTGATCCAGCTGCTCTTAATAGCATTTTAGAATACTTAAGGTGGAAAAGGAGTTCTTCTGCTACTTCCTTAGAGTTTATCCCTCTTCTTATTTATAAATAGCAGCTTTGCTGCAAGGCAATGCACAGAAGATCCATTCAGAATTTTTTTCAGGCTGCAGGGTGGATGACAGGTTTACCTCTTCAAACACAGTGTTGACAAATTCTATCAACAAAGTCACTAAGAATATGGACATCTCTCACCAGGCACGATGGGCATGAGCCTAAAACAGCAACAGTGGCTCAGATTTCCTTTAGCACTTCTTATACACCTTACATTCTGCTGTGCTGAGCTCTTGGAAAGAAGTTGGTATGTGTTTTGGCCTTGTCTCAGTGGACTGTTGCTGCTGTCTGGAGATGGATTTCAGGTGTGGTCACTGGTCTTTAAGAGGGGTATTTTTGTACTTCACTAATGTAGAGTTAAGCTCTAGGGTGGCTTTTGCATTCAGATTGCATTGATAAAGAAAAGGATTGTTTGCTATCACTTTCAGCAGTGCAGAAGGGTTGTAGTAACATCTTGTGGAGTATCTTATCTTCATCTGATTCTGTTTTCTACTGAGGTTCCCCCTGGAGCAACAGAGGTGACAGCTGCATGTTCTACAAGCAAACCCAAAGCTCACCAGAGGAAATCTGGTTGGGCTTCAATTTTTGAATGTTACATCTGCAGTGCAATATAATATTTTACCACGTGCAGAACAAATGTGCAGGAACAAGAAAATCAATAAGCATCACAGAAGCGTGCAATATGATTTGGATAGAAGCATTCAGACATTGACATCTTCATAAAGCATGTGAAAAAGGAAATATTCATCACACTGTGCCTTTAGGCATCTAATTTAGGTGACTAAACAATACCCTAGGCACTCTTCTCTGCTCTACAGAGCTTCCAGTCACCAGGTCACCACTTCAAGCACCTCATCTGCATAGTTCAGCTGAAATGGTGTGAATTCTTTACATTGTCTCAGGCATTCATCCTGTGTGAGATATGGCATGAGGAATATGCTTTTAAAATTACAGTGGCTCTTTCCCAACAACAGATAGAGATATTCTGTTTTTCAGTCCTAAGTGACATGCAATTTATGAAAAGGTTATTCTGCTAAAAACTGTTCCTGTGGCAGGGGTTGCTGTAAACTGGGACAGGTATGCATGCAGTCATTTCTCACCTAGCTTGAGGCTTGGAAACCTGCATGTTAGATTGCTCTTTAATGAAGATTCTCATTCACTTGAAACAGCAGAGGAAATGCTTTTTGAGAGAATATTCCATAAGTTCATAAACAAGCAGTGACAGTTTTGCCTGAGAATTTTAATGAGATGGCTGTTCTAAGTGGTCTGAACTGGCCTTGTTATGGGGGTATCATTTCTGGAATTACCACCAGTACCAAAACATCTAATGAATTTCCTTCACAAGCAGCTGCTTGTTCCCTCAGTGGGAGATGGATGAGGATACAAGGCAAGTTTCCCTATTAATTCTCACTGATTAAGCAGATCCCTTACTCTGCTGCTAAAGTTCTTCTGCTAAGCTCTTATAGGAATGCCAGGCCACACAGTGGCAAGCAGAAATATTTACTGGCTATGAATTTGCTCAGTTATTTCACAGAGATGCCAAGGTTTTGGAATAAGCTTTACTTCCTTGAGGTTCAAATATCAAGCAGCATAACGCCACCAGACATGAACTTTGGAAATCAGAGTGTTAATATTGCTGTTTACAGAGTGACAGACACAACAAGGAAAGCTTCTGTGCCAGCAGGGAGGTGGAGGGACATTGGCCCTGACATGGCAGGGGAAAGCAAGCAGGGACCTGTAAGTGAATCTGCCACATGTCCCAGGCATTAGAGATTATGTTTCTTCAGCTATAATCTTACTGACATGCTGAGAATTGTACCAAGATCACATTTGTTACTGCTTCACCTGGATGTAAATTGGAAGGGGATAGATTTAGACTTGACATAAGAAAGAATTTCTTTACAGTGAGGGTGGTGAAACACTGGAACAGGTTGCCCAGAGAGGTTGTGGATGCCCCCTCTCTGGGGGTGTTTAAGGCCAGGCTGGACATGGCACTGAGCAACCTGATCTAGTGGGAGGTGTCCTTGGCTTTGGCAGGGGGGTTGGAACTCGACGATCTTTAAGGTCCTTTCCAACCCAAACTATTCTATGATTCTATGCTGGACAAGATTTGTATTTGCAGGATGGTAATCTGCCTGCTCTGACCCACCTTTTGCCTCCATTTACTGATCTGTAGAAAAACATCTCAAAGAAACATGAGCAAATCTAAGCATCATTGAAACAGAAGATTATTCTTGTTTCCAAATGTATTTTACAAGAACAAAAGGTTCAATCCCAAATGCAGTAAAGCAAAATTCCATAAGGATGACAGTGAGGTTAGGGGCAGGGCAGCAATAGGATGTGGGGCATCTTAGCAAAACTAGCCAGTTGTTTTAAAGGGAAAGAGGAATTATTCAGGGAACTTCTGGTCAGTTTTTGCCATGAAGTCTGGAGAACTTATTCCCACCTGGGGGAACTTGGTCCTACAAACTAATTTGGAGAACAGGAAAGAGGAAATTGCAGACTGGTGGGGTTTATGCTAGACAACGGAGCAATCTCCTTATTGCTTAAACATGCAAGCTGCATGCCTTTTACTCTACCTCTCTTTTGTTGTGGCACCCCTTCCCTCCCCGAAAAAGCTGAATAAACATGAAAGATCAGCGGACATATCACATTTTATACAACAGAACGCGGCTTTATAGGGCTTTGTTACATCTTGAAAAGATTAAGAGCACCTGCATGTGAAGAATCCCCGAGTCCGAATAATGAAGCAAAAGCACCTCAGTTACCAGGGCACAGGCAAAGCTCAAGGTTGGGCTGCAGCTTAGAACAAAGCTGGTTTAACCATCCTCTGCATCCTCTAGTTTGTGAGGAGCAAGGCTGCCATCCAGCGGTGCTTCTCCAGTACGAAACTGAATTGAAGAGCAAGAGAGTGGAGAAAATTTTAGTGATTATTTTGGTTTAAATGAGGAATTTGCTAATTTGTTCTTATTTCCTTTTATAAAGTTTAGACAATGCACTAGCTGCAAATCACGAAGAGAAAAAATATTATTAGCTTGTTTTAAATCATAATTATCATTTATTCTTGTTGATTTGGATTTTTTATGTGTAATGATAATCATTCTATGTGAAACTGCAGATAAAAGGGAAATAATTTAAAATAATTGCCTCATAGATGAAATAATAGTTTTTCATTAATGTATGTGTCACATTTTGTAATGGAAGACATTTATAAGCGTAATTCAAAGCTCATGAGAATCTGTGGGCTTGGATTCAGACTCTGGTTGAATATAAAAGAAATTGAAGGCAATCTGAAGAAAAATTATCATGCATATTGCATATATTCATCTCTACAGACAGAGCAACAGGTAGCATTAGAAGGAAATTTCCTGATGTTTATTCACTTGCAGATCCCACTCAAATGTAAATTTATCTGCTGAAAAGCTGAAGCTCAGGCTGGTGAATAAGGCAGAAGGGTAATCTGCTCCTGAGGCAAATCATCTAAGTTCCCTTTGCCTCCATTTCCCTTTGTCTAAAAACAGGGATAAAGCTGGTTCAGCTTGCAGGCAAGATGTGAGATTCAATACTCAATGAATTACAAAGCACTCCGAGCTCCTCAGAAACAAGAGGGTATTTGTGTACTTCTCCATACTGTTTATACAAGACATAAATTTATCAAAGGCTCGAAGCAGGCTGTGTTGCCCAACTTCTCCACTCTGCTGCTCCCCAGTTAATACTTCTCAGCAGCCCCCTGACTCCTCAGACACCGGTAAAGACAGGGGGCTGTCCTTGCTAAGTGTTATTATTACGTTCAAGTATTCTTGTTTCAATAAACTCTGCAACGAGGATGAATCAGTCTATTTAGTTTAACTGAAAGAAAGAAATGGGATACTTTTGCCACAGTTTAGTGGCTCTTTTTTGGATGACAGCAATCAGTTAATGATGTATTCTGGATTGCAGATTGCAGAGTTTTAGTAAAGTTCTTAGGATGAAAACAGATATTTTTTAGAAATAAATTCAGATACAAACTAGGATATGAGTGCTAGTAAGATATGAATATAAGATATAAAGATAAACTAGGATATGAACTAGTAAGAATGCTTAAGAAGTGAGTTAGCAGCAGTTGTGGTAGATTCAGAATTGAGGTAGATGTTTAAACCAAATTTAGATCTATTTCTGCAAATCACTTATTTAAAACATTAATTTTCTATAGAAATCCTAGTCCAATTTACCCCACAGATCAAAGTAGATTGTCACAAGGTTTTCTCTGGTCTTGATATGTTCTGATGTATAAGTCCTTCATAAAAATGGTTTCATTTTTGGAAGTGTTTGTTGAGAATAAATGAAATAGTTCCTGTTGGTGAAAGACAAGAAAAACAACAGAAGTAAGTTTAAAAATGGGAATATTATCTAGGGACCAGCTGCTCACTTTTATTTAAAATGCTAGGATGCTCACATTCAAAATGTCTCATATGTGAAATGCCAAAATATTTCAATAAGTAATATATCTAGTAAAACAATCAGGAATGGTGGGGTTTTTGAGCGAAATAAAAGTGTCTCATAAAAATAATTTTAACTTTTTTGTTTTATATCTCCTCTAGAGACCATCAGAGAGTTTTGCAGTTTTTCTTTATACCATTTTTCATTTATGGTGAGCAACATTTGTCTCTCATTTTCTCTATCCTCTGTCCCTAAGCATGAGCTGAAAAAAATCTGATGAGGGAGTGAACACTGTCTGAAATGAATTCAGTTTTTGGTCTCAGCACTTTTTCTGGGTTTCTGTCATTCTGAGTGAATGAAGCTTGCTTCAGTTTGGATGTGTACAAATCAGACTTTTAAATATGAGGCAGTTACCCTCTAAGGTTGTTAAACTCATTTATCTTAGACTCTTATCCTAAGATGAGCTGAATCGCCCTCTGGAGGTGGCTAATTCACTTAGACATTGTGAAGTGGCTTGCGTGACCAGCTCAGTTTTAGATGTCTAACTTTTAGATGCCTGAGTTTGACAAATTAATTTTCTTCTGTTTTCACCTAGGACCACCTAGGAAGAATAGGAGTCTCTCTCTTCTCCTTTCTTAAGACTTAGAAGATCCATCATTCTTAACTGAAGAGAAGATTCATGATTATTTTAAAGGATTGTAGTCTATTCTCATTCAAATGCATTCACAACCCTTACTGATGTTTTTTCCTCTTTTAAGCTGGCTACAATTATTGAAAATAAAAGGAAAGCAAGAAAAGCATTGCTAGTCGCTGATAATGAAATTCAGTCCATCTTAATTGAGGTAATTCTCCTATTAATGGTTTTGTTTGAAGTAATTCAGAGAGAAGGCTTCTAAAAGACCCTAGTTGTAGGAAAATTTAAGCTAAAAGGATTGTTGTACTACAGGTGTAATTTGTATTTTATCTCTCACATCTGACATGTAGTTCCAAAGACTTACCTGACAATTGCTGTAAATCAGAACTTGGTATTTCTGTTTTAGGGATCAGACTTTAAGTACCCATGTAAGTTGTGAAATACCAACACTGCACAATTTTTGAAACATACAGAGTTTTAAACACAAAAACCTATATTAATTGGTCATGCTACATTCATGTTACTGTTCCTTGGCATGGTGTAGTACTCTGTGGACAAGGTTAGACCCAGATGTGGGGTGTTACAGAGCAGGAGTAGAGGCTGTTGTCTGAGTTTGGATAGATCATGAAGCAGGGACTGGAGTCTCCTTCTCTGGAGACATTCAAACCCCACCTGTGTGACCTGATCTGAGTGTCCTTCTCCAGCAGGGGGATTGGACTAGAAGATCTCTTGAGGTCCCTTCCAATCCATGACATTCTCTGATTTTCTGACATGACCCACTGCATGTACATCAGAAAACTGGCTATTTTAAGACATTAGATCATGGCTCATCACAGACTCCAAAAACCCACAGTTGTTTAACCTGGCCAGACCTCCAGGATTAGCCTTGTGGATTAATCAGATGCTAAATCTGAAAGACTATTTAATTCTGATGTGAATCTCCTCTCTTGGGGACCAGTTAGAAAGATGATTCCTAGAAGAAACCTATGATCTATCAGGCAAAGCATGGAGAACCTGAGACATTGCCCCTCTTCAATTGGATTTTGAACAGTTTGATGCTTCACAGATTCATGATTCTTTAGTGAGCAGATGCCATGTCTCTCCCCATCTAAAGATACTCACATAGCCCTTTATGGACCAGAATCCCCAGGTGACTTGGAAGGAAATTCCACACATCAAGAAAAAGTTCATAGGAAAACCACAATCCAAATGTGTTTGAAATGTAAAGCTACACCAATACATGTAAGTGACAATAGAAGAACTATTTATCTTTGAGTAAAAAGAGCAGCTGTGAAAACATCAGCTTTTCTCAACAGGGGCTTCTTCCAGGTGAGCTCAAATATTATCCATAAGCATATCAGTAGTGAACATTTATTTTTTGAGATTCACCAAGTAATTCCAGTGGTTATTATTTATTATTTTTAGATCTACACTTGATTTTTTTAGATTTTTTTATAAAGACTCAAAATTTTAAACTTCTATTAATCTAAAAATAAAAACCCCATGTGTGAGGTTTGTCCACTTTTGTCGAAGGTTAAGTGAAATATCTCAAATTCTATAAAAATATCATTGAACTATTTATTTGAGCCTTTTCAAAAGTCATCCTAAGGGCATGCATGAAAAAGACATGTTCTATACAGATGACATTTCATCCTGATAGTTACCACCTAATAAAAAGCTTGTTTTCATGGAACAGGAGGTCTGAGAAATTTTGTCCACTTCTAATATCTAGTTTTACAGTATTGTTTAAAAAGGATGGCTAAAAACTTAATTGTATGAAGGAACTCATAATTTTACAGCAAATGATAATACTTTAAAAAGTAAAACACCCAATAAAATTCCTGTCAGTCTGAATGGGGATGATATATAATAGAAAAGAAGAAGAAATGAAACCATAATTCACAAACAAGGCTTCAAAACAAGCTCAGTCTGAATTTTTAGGATCTTTGAGCACAAATAATTCTCACAGATATGAAACTGAAAAAAGGATGCTCACACTTAGAGGGGGTTTGCCCAGTCCTTGATGAAATTTATGATTGAGTTGAAACTTGTCAGATTTTCTGTATCTAGCCAAGTATCTTGAATTAAAAGTTATCAATACTCTATAAAGAATTATCTCACTATTTGTCCTGATCCTGCTTTATGCACTGAGTAATCATTACTCCTTTAAATTGTGTACTTGAGTTAATCCTTTTATATTATTCTGTGGTGCCACACTTGTTTTTTCTACTGCTGTAGGTTCCTTAGATTTTGTCTTCATGACCTAGAGAGTTTTACTTTTCTTTCTCCCAGTTTTCTAACCATGCTGTGAAGAAGAGATGGAAAGTAACTGAATGCCACCTGTCTTTTGAATGTCTCCAAAGCTTTTATCTGTTCATCCAGATGGCTCCATTTGCATTGACAGTTTTTGTGGCCACTTCAATTAGCTTAAGCTGCTTCGTGGTGCATCTCATTATTCCAGGATGCATTCAAAAAGAACTTTAAATTTAAGAGAAGGTTTCAAAAAAATGCTGGGAAAAAAAAAAATCCCCTCCAAAGAAAAGCAAAAAATCACCAGTTCTCATGAAATTTTTAAAATACATAGTGATGAATATCCAATCCATATTATTAGAATATTTTGTATTCATTTAATATATATGTTAAGTATATATTAAGCTGTACTAGATAAATATATATATTTATATATATATAAGCTGTATATATAAACATATATAATATAATTATATATACATATAAGCTGTATATCTAAGCTATACTAGAGAAAAAATCAGCATGTTATTTTTTTGAAACAGTTGTTTTCTCTCTCACATTCTGAAAATTATTGTTATGTTAATACCCATGTGGAGCAATTTTTGCATTTGTGAATGATAATGTAATTAGGTTAATTCTAAACAATTTTTAATAATATACAGGAGTACCTATTGTTTGACTGCAGTTACATGTACTTTTTTCTCAAAGTTAAAGGAAAACTAATTTTTCAAGTAAATTTTGATGATCAAGCCACTTTCCATGGAGGAGGATACAGTCTTCTTGGGTTTTTTGTTTTAGAAAACACATTTTTAAAATAAATTTGATTTAGATCAGGTTGGTTTGGAAGACAATAATTTATTTTTAACATGATGAAATATTTTGGTGTGTCCTACATAATTAATTTGTTGTTAGCATCACTATGACCCATTTGCACTTCCCAACATTGACTAATGTGGGAATTGCTGAACTTTGTTAAAATTAAACCATGTCAAATCTACTGCATATGTGCAACTGATCTATACTAGGATCCCATCACATCCTAGACACTTCAGATTTACCACACATGCCAGTTAACCCATTTTATGATCTATGTAGAGGTTTCTTATGGAGACCTGACCTATCACCTGCTGTAGATTCCTGCCCAAAATTTTAGCTTGCCGAGCAAATTGCTGGAGTTGGAGCATCGTCCTATTTTAGCCACATATTTTAGCACATTGTAGTTGTGGATGTGCTTCTTCAACTCTTAATGAAAGGTTTACAACTGTATTTTGTATCCATAACAGCTGGAAAAAGAGAATGTAGAAAAACAGATGGAGCAGGAAGGAGAAATAATGTGTTCAGGTTGTTTCTACTTTATTCTCATTGATGCAAAAAGGAAAAAAGAAAACAAAATAACAGTTCAGACACAAATCCAGTTCAAGGGACAATCTGATTTGACTTCACTGCCTTAATGTACTTGTTTGTGCTTTTGTTTCTTTTGCTTTATCAGCCATGACTGTGTCTGGTTTTTAGCCACATGAAATGAAAGAAGTCATAATAATGAACATGTTTTTTTCAAAAAAAAACACAGGATGGGCAAAAGTAATACCTTATGTTTATAAGAGTAAGGAGTAAATAGCGTGACTGATGTTTTTTCCCTACAAGATTCCAAAACACATTTTACATGCTTTCATTGAGACCAAAGCGTGTTTTAGTCAGTGATGAATTTAATGAAGCTCACTGACTGTTGATTTCCACTAGTAGGTGTCTTCTCAATGATGTCCATGTCATTATGGATATCTATAAGTCATTAATGTGATTAAGATACTTTATTCTTCCAACTTCCAGTATGGAAATCAGATAAAATCATAATTTTTCAGGAAAAGCCTAATGTGCCTGTAACTGCCTTAAGTAATACAGTTGTGTGGTTTTAGTAGGTCTGTTTTTAGTGATCACTTCTTGTTTCATGTCTCAGTTTTAAGAGTCTTGCATTACTTTTTGAAGAGCCATGATAATGTTTCTCCTTCAGCTTACTAACTTTTAACTTTTCTGATCTTCTGAGTTCTTAAAGGTCAGATTATGTAAGAAAACCAGCACATGGATTGGTCTGTATTCATTGGTGATCCATACACAGCTTCTCTGCATGTGAGCATATCATAATCATAGAACCATAGAATAGTTTGGGTTGGAAGGGACCTTAAAGATCATTGAGTTCCAACCCCCCTCCCATAGGCAGGGACACCTCCCACTAGATCAGGCTGCTCAGTGTCTTGTCCAGCCTGGTAAGATCTTACTTTCTTCTATTTCCACCAGCACAGGGTTACCACAGCATTCACATAGAGAAATCCAGTGATTACTGGTACAGCACAAATGCTCATGTTGCCACTCAATGGTAGTTTGTGCTCTGGCAGTTTAGATTCATATGCAGACAGTGGGTATTTGGATTAAAGAAATAGTTTTTAAAGAAGTATAATATAGTTGATAAGAACAAGTCCCTGCTTACCATATCAGAAAATAAAATGTGTCCATATAAATTAGCAGGCCAAAGTGACAGTTTTAATCCCCTTTTAATGAGCAAGCACACAATAAAAGGAAAATAATGCAATTTGATCAAACTTACAACAAAAACAGCTTAAGCATAGGTATGTGATGTTTTGTTGCCATTGGCTAAGAACATAATTACCCTGGTTCAGTGCATGCTCTGAAACTTGATGAGCAGCTGTAACTTGAACATGAGTCTGAGCCTTCTGTCAAGAATTTTCTACCCTCTGTTGCTGATTCATTGATTCTGAGTAAGCAGTTTTCCTTTCTGTTGATTTGTTTTGTCCAGCACTATGTGTGTATGTGTTAATTTTTCTGTATTTTCTGTAATACATTTTTAACTTCTCACTCTTCTTCATTCAAGGTCCACACTACGCTTTTTCAAAATTTCTATGTATTTAGCAGTGTGTCAGCTGCAGTGACAGACTAAAGAAGGCCACCTCTTACATAGCTAAAAATAAAAAGATCCCAGACTGAAGAAAATATTAAATAGAGCAGAAAAAAAATCAACATATGGATGCTATTGATGCAGAAGGAAGATAGCCAAGTGCACTGTAGAAATTCCCACTCAGAAGAGCTACAAAGAAGCAGTGTGCTGCCAACACAAAGGGCCATCATGACCTGTAAAGTAAACCCAGTAGGTGGAAAGATTGTCTCATAAAGGGAAAAACAAACATTCTGTTTCTATTGTGAACAAACATACATGAAGAATGTATTAAAAGATTCAAGAAGAACTCTCAGTGATACCATATGGGAGAGTCCACAAGCAGCCTGAGATCCAGATACTTCTCAAGGTTATGAAGAATGTTTAGTGACACACATCTCAGTGTCTTGAGGAACTTCTGCTTGCAAAACAGAAGTCAACAGCTTGCAAAAAGGCAAAATCATAGACATTTGGACAGGATGTGTACACTTAAAAATCAATTAACTATCATCAGTTGCCATCTGACTAGCAGTTATTAATCAAAGTTTAATAACACTCGTGTATTTGCATCTCTGGGAGAACCATGCTGAGATCATATAGTCTCCACAATGAATTTAGTTGTGAAATACTTGATGATGTCTGAAAAATCACAGTAAATTACATCTTTGAGATATAGCATTATGTATTTAAGACTTGCATAGAGGAATAAATGAGGTGTGAGCCAATGAAGATGGCAGACTCTATACTACAAAAAGTCAGTACTTTCTCCTACAATCATTGGGAAAGGAAACTGTCCTGAGAAAAGAAGAGAAATAGTTACAGGCTGTGAAACTGTTAGTAAAAGAAAGATCAAATTTTTTACTATAGTCAACCTGTCCAGGGTTCACATTCTTTTGCTTTATGGCTTTCTCTTTCTTTTTCTTTAAGATTCTTAGTACAAATTCACTTAGATCACTTGAGTGACCTTTAAGAGTGTGTCTTTTGTAGCTTGCCACTACATCTTTATTACCTTGTGGTTCATAGATACAGGATTGGAGAAGACTTAGTACTAATAGTGCTTGTCTCTAAAAGTGGAGAGACATGGGTTTGATAGATAGGCAAGGATTTATCTCAGTGAATTTTACTATGCTCACATTCACCTCAATCTCTTGACACAAGCCTTTGATCAGTTGTTTCATCCATTGATTCAACATAAAGGTATTAATTTCTAAATATGTACAGCTTAAAGTTCTCTTTTATTATTCATTAAAAGTTCACTTTCCGTCTACCCACCACTTTTTTTATTCTATTTGACTCCTGTAGTGTTGTAAAAATGTTAACATGGAAAATATGTCACTGTGGGAGTAGTGCTTTGTAATCCATTGAAAGCTTTTTATACAGTCTGTGTTTTTTACAGCTCAGCTACAGCGTCATAAGAAATCAATCCTATACTGTGAAGGCATAAGATGGAAGAATGGTAGACCATCTCCATTCTGTAACTCTGTATTTTAAATTCAAATTTGAATCTACCTGCTCATCAAGGACTGAGATCTCCTTGTCCTGAATGACAGTAATCAAAACCACATGCAGGATAAAGGGCATGATCAAGTGTTCAAATTCACTCAAAAATATCAGTTTTCATGCTCTCTGGATGTGCAAAAGTCCCTTAAATAGCTATCCTTAGGACAGTATATCCTGAAAATACCTTTTTTATGAGAAGAGCAATAATTTCTTATTTGTTCTTCCCTGTCTTTCTTTTTGATCAGTTTTAGACTGGTTAGAAGGAGTGATTTTCTTGAGTAGGACTCAAAAATTTCCTAGGAATCAGATTTCCTGTGTCACTGTAAGAAAATCACTGGAAGGATAAATAGCAGGCAAAATTTAACTAAATTTTTTTTGCCAGTGTGTATAAGGTATGTTCTTCTTCTTTGTAGCTTTGCAAGTTACTCCTTGTATCTCTCTTTCAGGCTTCATTCCCAAGAGGGGACTTGCTGAAATATGTTTGTGGTGCCCTCTAAGAGCAGAATACAAGTCGGGTGACAAAGAGAAGGTGCAGAAAGGCTCAAGCTCCCTTAAAGTACTACAGAAATGGTTCTTTGAACATCAGTCATGTTGAATCTTCAGGTGAACAAGATCTTACAGTCTGGAAATATTGTCCTGAGCTCAATAACTTCTTATTATGAAGAGATGAGGATCCAGTATTACTGGTTGACTTTTAGTCCAACTAGTTATTTTTGCTGGTATGCAAGGTCCCTTTTTCCTTGCCAATCTCTTCCTGTCAGTAATGACATTTCCTACAGAGTGACCATTTTTGGATATGTATAAGCCATAAGTACATCACATTTGCTGTGATGGTGATGTGCTTTGGTGTGTTTTGTCATGGAGATATATGGGAAGTGGAGAGCACATGTATGGAAGTCATCATCTGGTTCAACCTACACCTGCCTCAGAGCATCAAGCACCTATGGAATAGATGCAGTGCAAAAAACAGTAATTGACCCATTGGATAAGTGATATTTTCCTGACCACTGACAGACACATGACTATTATCTAGTCCAGAAAGAAAGACAAGAAAGTCATATTTATCAGGTAATTGCCTGCCAAGTCACTGTAAGCAATCAGAAGATTTTCTTCATTATAACAATAATCTTCTTCAGTCTTCAGGGATGTTTCCTGGGGGAAGTTCACTAAAAATCCAAATTATGAATGTGCCATGGCCTAGGAATTTAATGTATCTTTTGCTACTGAACTCAACTTCTTATTTGAGACTCCATTAATTAGAGTAACTCATGTACAAAAGGTGTTTTTATACATCCAGATCCATTGAAGGGCTTTTCTCCATGTGATTCGGGTTTTTGTTTTTCCAGATTTTGATCTACCTATTTTCACGGTTGTTTCTAAGCAACTGCAAGTTTGCATCACTGTGTCAAAGGACTTAATGGAATCCAAAAACCCAAACCAGGTTTGATACACTGATACTTGTTCTTTTCAGTCTCTGTTTGTCTTGGAGAGACAACCCTGATCTTTCTGCCTGTTAGAACTATGGTGACAGCAAATGAGATCAAAGCAAACCAGAAGAAGTGTCAAAAAAAAGACTTAGACACAGCCTGAGCAAGTCATATGGAAGTATGGTCACACTGTCCCAACATCCATTCCCTTGCTTTATAATGCACCACCTAGGAATGGAGAAATATGAACAATGCCAGATTACTAAAGCACCTGGCAGGTTGTATACCAAGAAATAGCATCTTTGCAGATATTCTTCATAGGTGTACTAGTACATATCATGCAAGACCATATACCTGCACCCATGTGCAGCTTCAGTTTCAAAGATAAGCAACATATATTTCATACAAAACTTCTATTATACATCTCCAGTGTTCATGGAAATGAGCTGGCTAAAATTTGTGCAAGTGGTTGTGACAGGGTCAACAGCATTTTTCAGTTAAATCTTAATAGAACTCATAAGTTTAGAAAAGGGTGAAAGCTTCCTGAACAAGAAAGCATTTCAGAGTGCTTTTGATGCAGTTAATGTTCCCTTTCATTACCATTCTTTCCTGTTTCCTGGTACTGATTTACATCTTTAGTGACCCATATTTGGTGCAAGTCAGCTATTTCTTGCTGCAGCTGTCACTGTGGGGACTGTGTTGCACATCACAGATGATGCATCACTTTTCCAAAATATCTTTACGTTGAAACTTAATATCACTATCAGGCAGAGGAGAATACACAGAAAACAGTCTTCAGGACTCAAAATAGTCCTTGGATTCCTGTCACTCCACATAGCCATCATGTTGATTTATCTAACACTTTATTTCAGACACTGAGATTTCTCTGTTAGCAGAACCTTTCTTCAGAAGGTAGCTCAGCTTGATAACTTAGAAAACTCTGGCTGTTTGCACTAAAAGGGGCATAGGATGCTCTAACAAATCTTAGAGTCACAGCAGGAAATGATGAACTTCAGAACTTTAAGCATTTGGCTTTGATTGAGGTAAGAATCAAAAAGCTTGGGCAGATAACTGAAACAGTCTGACATCTTGAGTTAGCAATACAAGGTTGAGAGTTTCCATTTTCAAGATTTTTCCAAATATTTTTATCCCTTTGCTGTGATCCTGGCATAAAACTGTAAAAAATGAGCTCTATTCATGCAAATGACAAGGCACCTGCATTTTTGTTTGCTACAAAATTTTATCAAGGCCAAAATATTACGTTATTTTAAACAAGATACATATTTATACACAAAATCAAACAATGCCTCTAAAATTAAGCCTAGTCTTCTGAAAATTGTAAGAAAGGTATATCTTCATGACTGGCACAAACCATTATCACTTATAAAAAGTGATTACTAGGAGTTGCCAAAGGTGCCTTTAAGTAATAGCACCAAGTTAATTGCTCTAGTGCAGTATTTTTCACCAAAATTATTTACAAAAGTGATTGACAAAGTTTCCCATTACCCTTTGTACATGAGTTACTCTAATTAATGGAGGCTGGAAAAAGAAGTTCAGTTCAGGAAGAAAAGATACATTAAATTCCCATGCCATCATTTGTATTTTTAGTGAATTTTCCTCAGGAAACATACCTGAAGACTTCACCTTGGGATAATTAAAAATATGAAGTGATTTAGAAAAAATCCATTTCAATGAACAGATATTTTTAAAATAATCTCTGCTTATAAAAAAACCAAAAGTAAAACTCAGTAAACTCTGAACACCTTTATTCAGTTCTATCACATTAGTCCCTTCCTTTGTTAGGGAACCATATACACTTGGTTTTACTCTTTGCTGTATTAAATAGTTTCTCCTTTACACCTTTAGCATATTGTTCTGAATGACCATAGGATAATAGAAACAAAATTCAGGAAAGCAAATGAAATTTAAATCCTAACTTTCATCACTTACAGGGCTCTTACTTTGTGCTAATGAAGTCCCAAAGAGACAGATTAGTGATTAGACTTTTAAAATTTACAGGTGACACAGAAAGGGCAGGGATAAGCAAGGGAGCTCAGAACAGTCAGGTCAATCTGACAGTTCACATTATTTACCTACATGAAAGCCAGCAATTGTGATAGATTTTTCCAGTAAATAGGCTTGAAGTGGCAAATGTTTATAAAGATATGAGGGATGTAGGCATATCTGGATGCAGAAATAGCACATAAAATTTTCTGTACAATGTATTAATTTTCCTGCTAAATATTTTCCTTGCATTTTCTTTACATTTTGTTTCTTCCCCTTTATTGATTGTCAGCTCCACAATAAAAGTTCTGGTTGATTTAAGCAAGTAATTGGATTAATTAAAAGACACAAAGATGTGGTATGAATATTCAGAAAAGCTCCTGAAAGCAAACTGAATGAACAGAAAAGTCTCCCAAGGGAAGCTGTTGAAACTCTGTTACTTGGGTATCTTAAATGAGAAGACACTCTGGGGAACAGTTCTGGGAGATAGGCTTGATAACTTACTAGGACTTTCCCATCATTAAGCCTGGAAAAGTAGTCATTATCATCAAGAGTAGGGATACAGTTCATTAAAGTTTATAACAAAAGCTGAAATGCCTACCTATGTGACTTGAATGTTGATGAAACAGGGAATAATATAAAAACCAACAGACACTGGGAGAATCTCAACTCTCCTTTAAAGAGCTGGGGAAGAATGGTGTATTGTGAAGTTTGTGGTTGCTGTACACCTCACATACAGACTCACCTGAGCAGCTGCATTCCATTCACATTAGTGAGCACATGAGGCTGCATGTCCATATTATTACATTTCCCTTTCCTTGAAAAGAGAAATATATTTTATATCAGGGATTTATAGCCAACTCAGCAGGCCATGAGACACATTGAAAAATTATGTGAAGGAAAACAGAAAAAAAGAGTATTTATAAAAACAAGTCAGTAAGCAGAAGCTGCGTTTATGTTTTTAAATTTACAAGCCAAATTTATGTGCTCTGCCATATCATCCCCTTCTGAGATTTAGGTATCGCATTCAGGTAGACTGAAATTAGTGTTACTTTAGATGTTAGCTCAGACAGACCAGCAAGGTCCACTTTCAAGACAGAAGACCCATGAGTTTGCTGCTTTAAAACTCTCTGCAGCATAAGAAACTCCAGAGATCATTTAAACATTGGTCCATAAAGATATTAAAGAGCATCACTTCTATAAGTTCAGACAGAAGTAACTGTGTAACACCCTGAAGGATCAAATATTAGTTATAGTGTATAGAAAGGTGGTTGTAGGACTCCCTACCACACAGGGTATAAATACATCAAGATTAAGATATTTCAGCACTGTGTCTGTAGAGCCACAGAGTCTCTAAAGTAGTTAGTGTGCATTGCACATGCTGACACTAACACGCCAGAGACTCCAGCCTAGTGACTTTAATTCTGCACTGCAAATTGTGATAACAGACTCATTTAACTCAAGGAGAAATTCACTTAGAGACTGTCATGTACTTAGCACACCACAGAAATACTAAGCAATGCTAAAGAAGATTTAAAGAGGAAAATATTTCATTTTGCATTAATAAACTTTAAAATTAAAAAATTATTATATTAAAGTGTCTTAAATTAATCACATAGCAACACTGAATCCTTTGCTAAGCTACATATTATAGCTCCCTGCCACTACAAATTCTCTGGTGTCCAGGTACTGCTTATTAAGTACATAAGATGTGCTTTTGACTTGATTACAATTTCATTTTTCCACCTTAATTTTATCAGGCAGGGTTAATCTGACAGTTAGAAAATCCGATGTGCAGTAATTTTATGTAGGGGATTTAATTAAGCCTAGGGAATGGTGTTTTAATTGACTATTTCAGATTTAGTTGAGTTGGAAGTTCTTAGATTGTCTGGGGCCAGAAGCTGCGTGGCATCTGTGCTGTTACTGGTAGAGAAAGGCATGGTGCTTGTATCAGCAGAGAAGGGCATGGTTTGGGGTAATCTTCACTGCTAAAAGATTAAATCCAAAGTAACCCAAAATCTAATGCAGCCTGAAAAACTGTGCAATGCTGGTTCAATCCTGTGAGTAAGAAGAACCAGTAAAGATTTCTTTACTGGTGGGACTCACTTCAATAAGGAACAAAGAGAACGCGGCAAGGAAGATTCAGCATGTCACCACTTAACTGTTCACAAGTCAAGACAATGTCCAATTCAGGTTATATCTTTCACTAGAGACTATTTACAGTAATTAGTATGAAAAAAATCTTCTGCACTGGTTTCAGAACTCCTCTGTGGTCACAAAAATGCACAGAGCTATCTGAGTCACACCACTTGCTCACAGAGCTAGAGACCAATCCTTATCCCATTGTCCTTATTGCCATGAATGTGCCCTCCAGCTCTGCTTCCTGCCTCCTGTCACCCCTTCAGTGAGCCTAAGGAAAAGGCTAATGGCAGTAAGAGTGTGTTACTGAGTGAGTCTGGTTCTTGAAGGACTTTGTCAAGAGAGAAGACACAACTGGAAGCAGTCACAGCCCTGACTCTGTTGCCTTTATCCTTTCTGATAGACCATGATAGACTCCTTTCTGACATAGAATCATAGAATCATGATTTTGGGTTTGGGTTGGAAGGGACCTTAAAGATCATCAAGTTCCAACCCCCCTGCCATAGGCAGGGACACCTCCTACTAGATCAGGCTGCTCAGTGCAATGTCCAGTGACATCAGTATACACCTCAGACATCGAGACAACCCTCCTCTCTCCCATAGATCCCCAAAATGTCCCTGCAAGATCTAGCTATGTCACCTAGATTATTCATTCCTTGTTTTCCCAGTATTTCTTCAGTATTGCAGCAGCTGTTCCGTGAGTTCTCAGGAGTCTAATGCAAATCCACGCATCTCCCCCCACTCTTGGGAACTACTGACACCTACTCCATTACACAGCTCTTCAGGAAGCAATGGGGCACCTGGAAGACATTAGTCAATCAATTTTAATATCTTTCTGTCTGGTGAGCTGGAAGGACTGGTAATACAAGTTTACTTGGAAACAGTAAAGGGATTCTTGCACGAATTTTCTAAAGGCTTTAAAAATATGTATATTTAACAGTCCTACCTCAAGCTAAGCAGAATAAGCTGTTAATCTTATCAGTGTACTAATCTGCTGTTGCCAGGTGTCCTTTATGAGTGAAGCTTAAGAAAAAAATGTTTGGAGACTCCTTATTAAACTTGACAGGCTTGACACCATCCCAAATGTCACATTTCTGCTACAGATGTTGAATTTTTATATCCAGAAGATATTTTTGAACTTATTTTCCAATTACTTCTCTACTTAGGAAACATCCTTTGGTGGACTTAAAATTCCTGTTTGAAAACACTATGTGCTCAGATGTATCCTGAAGAACTTCAGAAAATCTGGACTGAAAAAGACACACACTTTGCAGCCACACTCATTTCAGCTGCCATCATGGTAGACTTCATAGTCTAAGTATAATATTTGGAGAGATTTCTAACATTTGAGTGTGCAGGAAGGAAAGGAGTTATTCAGTAACACTAAATTTTTTTGCAGTAGTTGCTAAGAAAGCACTATTTTTCTTGCACGTCATCTTCTAGAAAATACACATTTAACTGTAAGAAAATCAGAAAACATGTTGCAGAGCCCTAGCTGGAGTAGCTAAATTCTCTTTGAGTGACCACATTCTTCCTATGAAAAATAGCTCTGTGACCTAATTGATTTATATTGATCTTGTTTTCTTTTCCTAAACACAGTGTGTAATGCTGATGGAAGTGAGATGTCACATTCCCTATCCTTATACATATTGAGATGTATATAAACAACTTGCAAAGAAATAATTTTGTCATTCTGTAGAGTGAAAAGTATGTAATAAAAGGAAGGTATGATGTTTTAATGAGATTCTCATGAAATATAACTTGCAGGAATGATGTAACTTTTTAAGCTGGAGGATCTTGGCTGACCTGATAATGCCATTTCTGGAAAACAAAAAGTAAGTAAAACATGCAAGACTACAAATAATTCATCAGTATTTGATGGTTTTGTGATAAAGGAGATAGGGTATACATAATTCTGGTCTATTTCCTGCCAAAAGTTAAGTCATACTGATGGTAGGTAAGATAAAACATTGGATTTTTAAGTCATTGCTTCATAGCATTATTTCTTTACCTTTATCTTCTTACAAATTGTGTGTGCATCTTTGTGGTTAACTTAGGTCTCAAGAAATATGCTGCAATAACCACATCAGATATTAATAGCAAATCCTGCTGCATCCAAATGGTTCTGGATTGAATTTTCTGGTGTACGAGCAAGCAAAGATGTTTAGGAACATAGTTTTGTGATACATTTTTTTGTTTGCTCTGTATTTGATATTTACACCTTGATGTTTAGGATCTGCAGCCTTGAGTAGTGGTCTTAAATGTGCATGTAATACAAGTTATAAGTAATATTAATGTTGGAACAGTCAAGGTGTCCATTTTACTGCCACTGACACTGACTTGTACTTGCTGCTTTTGAAAAAAGCTACACAGTGGACAATATTAATCTGACTACAAAGAAATGTTCATCCTCGTTTTCATTAGTTTACTGAAGCTTTAAAAATGGGATCCCATTTCTGCATTTATTTGGCTTCCCTATTGTCTCTCCCAAATAAATAAGTACTTGTATAATACGTTTTGAATTTATGACTTGGATTTTTTCCACCATAACCAAGGAAGAATAATGCAAATGTGAAGATTTTGGAGAGGTATCTGAGAGATATACTGCTGTAGCTTGAGGCCTTATTTTTATTAGAAAATGGTTCTTTGTTTCTATCTGGAGAAGGTTTTTTTCTTCTTATTTGCTTTGGACATTTCATATTGTCCCGTTGCATGGGAAGGATAATGCATTTTATTATTGTTGTTATTCAAAATAACTTTATGAGAAATTCTCAGCATGATGGCAATCTTATTTTCACTGCAATCAAGTTGCTACTAGTCTGGAATCCTGAGCTGCTTCTCTTGTCAAAGGCCTCTTTCTCTTAAGAGGAAGCTTCCTTGTGGAAACACCATCTGATCTGTATTGATCAAAGGACCCTGAAGCAATATTTCATTTATCAATACTCACCATCACAATCACCTGTAGGAATTGGCAAAAAAAGGCTATTTACATAAAAAGAAGACCTCTTGGAACAGTAAAAACTCCCTATGTTTGCTGCAGAGTTGGAATGAAAGCAATGTCCTCCTTTTTCCACAGGCACAGCTGGCCACATGGCTGTACCATTGGGTGTAGATGCACCCAAACTCTGCAATGATGATCCATCCAGACAAGGTTGAAGCTGTTTCTGTCTGATATTAATTTAGCCAACACAAGGAATGTGATGGTCCTCACACTCACCAAGCTGATGTCACAGTGGTAGGGAGGCAGTATGGGTAAAAATAACACTACAAGCCAGTCAGGAAAGGGTTACTGTCTACCTGCCTGGTGTATGACTCATGTCAGGAACAAAAGCTGGATTCTTTCTGTGAGCTATGAAAAACAAGACAATAACTGTCCAGAAAACAGTAGCTTCATTATGTTGGGGCAATAAATTGCTTTTGGAGTGTATGACTTGAAACAGCTCTCAGTGTGACACTGCTATCTTTCTCAGTAAGTGTCCTACTACCCATCAAAGCCAGAAGCAAGAGTTTCTCCAGACTGCCAGAGTGGATATGGGAGGGGAAGAGGAAGGATAATGTTTTGTCCCTAAACAGGACAGATTGAGACTTGATAATCTCTTGGTAACACCTTAATAATATCTGAACTCCTGTTATAAACAATTGGACAAGTCTGATCACATATTTGCTGCTCTGAATATTTCACATGCCTCAAGATCTTGAATAAGTTATCATTTACACAGTAAAACTCAACCCCTTTGGCACATTTATGCTTCTGAAGCCTTTGAGGATGTCAGCAGAAGTGACCATGTCTATTTGCAATAGTAGTCAAGGGAGCACACGTGTGCAACAGAGTATTTCCAGGAAGATTGGTCTTGTAATTTGATGTCATTGAATCTTTCTCATAATATTCAGAAAGGTCCAGGAATTCAGCATTAAAATGTCCCCACCTTGATCAAGTTATTGGAGTTCTGTCCATATTTTCCTTCCAGTCTTCCTTTGCACAAGTGTCCTGGCCTCCCAAGATTTTTGTTTATTCTGCCCTTGTCTCAACCATATGAGAAACATGGGACTCCCATCTTGCATCTCTAGATGTCAGGTAGCTGCAGGGACCAAGGGGAGCAAGTCTTGCAGGACATAGGGACAGCAGAAACTGGATTTTTCTGAGTTACTCATCAGCATCTTAAGAGGGAGAAACCACCTATCATTGAACCATAGCATGGAAATACACGTTTGACAACATATGAATTTTAGTGAAATTCTTGTGGTAACTTACCTCCTCTGAGAAGGTCATTAAGGTAACACATATATCTTGTGAGCTGGATATGATTTTATATTATCAGTAGGTCCACTCCAGCTTATTCTATTAGTTGTGTCATTAGTCCTAATATTTCCAGGAATTTTGGTAGTGTTGGTATTATAGATTATGCTTTCAAAAAGTGATGGATATTAGACTTCACAGTGAAAAAAAAACAACAAAAGGAATATAGAGACACTATAAAAAAATCTATGATTCAAAGAAAAGAAAGAAATAACTGATTCCAAAATTCAAGGTATTGCAGTTGGCTAGAAATTAAACTAGATCAAGTTCTTTTTCAGGTACAGTAAGAAGATCATAGCAGATCTGCCCAAGAGAACAATCTCTCTTATGTGTATCTAATCAGCCTTTGCACTGTCAGAAGGATCCTCCATTACTTGAGTGGTAACTACATATGGATTTAATCTTGCCACCAGACCTGCATCTGTATCAGATGTTAATATAATTTACCATCTCAATTCAGAGTTCAGTGAAGCAAGTTCCTTGTGAAAACCTGATCTTCATCTCTATTCCCTTTATGTTTTATTTCCCCCCTTCCCTTACAATGATTTTTATCTGCTTCAGATTTCAACACCTCTGTCAAGCAGTCTGCAATGTTTAAAGTTTTATATAATTTTGCCTTTCAAATACAGCTACAGAGTAGTGATGTATTTGGATTAGCTCACTTGGCTTGCCTGTTTTGTGTGATTGTAGCTTTTTCAAGTGGTCAGTTAACAGCAATACTAAACAGTAGTGAGATTATTATTGATCTGGGCAGTTCTACATTAAAAAAGGGAAGCACATGCTTTTGCTGCAAAAGTGTGTCTGATATGGTCTTCTCATGTCTTCTAAACTCCATTAATGGGGGCTTGGAAGTGGGGGAAAAAATAGCTGTTTCTGTATTTAACTATTTAACTATTGAGAATGGATCAGCTTGGTTGAAGGAAAGAACATGACTGGAAGATTTCCATAGAAAAGAACCAAATCCAAAAGCCTTTTATTGAAAAAAAAAAAAAGATTCGAAAGCCTTCAGTTAATTTTTATTGAATGACTTATATTTATACTTTGCTACAAGCAGGAACTCAAGTTTCAGACTGCCAAGAACACAGGATCGGATCATGTGGTTATTGGCTGGTCTACCCTTCAGCACAACAAAGTAATCATTGAAGCATTTGCTTTTGAAATGGTTCAGTATATCCACATTTACCAACATGGGTTAGTGTAAATGGCTCAGCCTGCCCACACATGCCACTCACAAAATTTGAGACAACATTCCTTCAATTCTACACTGCACTTAGCATTTTTCAGGATAATACCTTTTTTTTTATAGCTCTTAAAGGAATAACATTAGGAAGAGGGGTGGTCTGTTTCTCCGAAGTGTAAAGAAATTCTGAGTTTGTAAAGTAATTTTGGAGATTCTAAGCAAAAACCTAAATAGTTCAAAAGAGAATGTATTCGAACTGTGCTCTGGTTATAATTTGTTCCTGAGCTTGACAAGTGCTTAGACATTTGTCTGTGATTCTTTGCTTTGCTGCAGAATATTTTGTATAACTATAGGAAAACCATTTAACTTCAATGAAATCTGAATATGCAAATATAAACATAAACCTAAAATAATATAAAGGCAATAAAATACCAGAAAATAATTATAAAATTTACTGATATATCTATGGCAAAAATATTGTGATAGTTACCAATATATGTTACATCACATGGAAGACTGTTATATATGAAAATAAACATTAGCACTGGGAAGTTATTATAGTACAAATCTCTTAAAAATTACTGATAATCAAATAAGTTGCATCTCTCAAGATTAAGTGCATCCAAAATGACTGATTTCTTAAGAAAGCTGGCCATAATAGTTTGAATTACTATCACTCTAGCTGTTGAAACATGTATTGCAGGCTGAGAATTGATTGGTTTAGCAATTGTTGATATTTCTGTTTAATGTTGCTTTCCAAATGGTTGAGAACCTCAGCTGGGACAGACTGGAGATATCTAAAGACTCCTTCATTTAAATTACAGTGACTAGAATGCTCAGCACTCCTTGACAGTTTAAATGTGTGTGAAGCATTGGTATGCTCTGTGTCTGGGCTTCCTGGAGATGACAGGAAACATCCCCCTCCAGATGCAGACATCTTCTTTTGACCTAGTTTTGCTAAGCATCTCTCTGGTAATGAAAAAAATATTTCCATCTCATGCTATAATAATTTTCTACAAGTTCTAGATGTTTTTCACTCTGCTGTCTTTAAGGGATGATACAAACCTCAGAGAAAAATCCTTAATTTTCGTTATCTAAAACAAAAGTAATTAAATCACTTGTCCTCCTAGCCAACAAATCAGGAAAGGACAACTGGAGGTGATCATCAAGAACAGCCTGAATTGTCTTGCACAGAGATGACAGAAGCCATTGAGTTTATGTACTTGCACTAGCAAAGTCATAGAATTATTGAATCATAGTTTGGGTTGGAAGGGACCTTAAAGATCATCAAGTTCCAACCCCCCTGCCACAGGCAGGGACACCTCCCACTAGGCCATGTCTCATGTAACAGACTTTCAGATGCTCTAACTGATGCTGATGGGATGTTCTAAGTGGCAGAAATGTTACCAGAGAACAGCAGCACAAAATGGATCTAAAAATGCTACTTGCTGCCTCTTCTGTGTCTCATTTTAACATTGCGTGATAAGTCGGAGTTGCAGCTCCTGCAGTATTTGTTTTATCTCAAGCTATCATAATGCTTTGTGACAACAGACCCAGTTCACTGGGACTGAGAACATTTCTTCCTATTTCATCTGAAGCACTATGTATTTGAAATCACTGCTGTACCATAGAACAAGGTACTAGACAGACAGAGTGGTCTCCTGTAGCCTTCTCCTTTTTGTCTAACTCCAGCAGAAAGTATCTGCATGTTTCAGGTAGAGGAACATGCCAAGGTAAGCAAACAAGCCAACTCCATCCAATCTTCCAGCCATCAAGAGAGTTGCAGGGACTTCTCACATGCCAGCAGGTTTCCTTCCAGGCTTTATCCAGATGTCTGGCCAACTACAGCTATGGCAGTTTATGATCTACAAAGTGAAAAATCTTTTCATCACCTTGACAAAGAGAGGTTCAACAGTTTAACTAGGTGGTCTTTGCTAGCTTTAGGGTCCTTATTTTATCTGAAATTAATTAATTCAGTTGACAGTTATGTGGAATGGATAAAGGGCTGAAGAGATAAGCAAGTGGGAGTAGACTGAAAGGAGTATCTTTTCAGGCAGTGTGAGTAAAATTGAAAGAGAGGATAGGAGTAAGTTTTTACTAACTAGTGACTTCAGCAAAACATTCTGCAACTCTTTTTAGGTCATTTTCAGCCAAACAGAGAAATCAGTGATGGCAACATAAACTCTTAGAGGTATTCCTCAGAGAAAAATGTACAGCAACATAGTTCCTCTTTCACTGAAATCAGTGTCAGACTGGTACAGCATGGCAGGGAAGTGTTAGGACAGGTTCATTATACAGACAGCTATTCCACTGCCTTGTTCCAGACATAACCTCTCCTTGTAAAGGGCATCTCTACTCAAGGCAATGTGCTAGAGTCTTCTGTAAACTCTAAATAATTAACAGTTTTCTCCATCTGTTTCCAGCAACTCCTTTCTTCTACATGCACTTCCAGTCCTTTCTAGAAGTGTGAAGAGAGCAATTTTGGATCATCTTTAATTTATCTAAGGTCATCCCTAAAGACTTTGGAAACACGTACCCAAGTAGAAACACAAGAAGAGTCTGATTCATGAAACAAGCACAAACAAGGATGCCTTGATTTTAAATACAAATCTGTTCAGAAACCTATTTTTGATGAAGAAGTAAATTTCTGGTGTTTCTATTGAATTTCAGTTGCATTTAGTAAGTTTTGTGAGTTTATTTGATTTTAACTATGTTGATTGCCTCTTGGTTAGTTTTGTAAGGAATGTAACTGACTTTGTACTAGTTAGTTTGTAACTACCTTTGGTTAGTTAAAAGAATACAAGTAATGAAGAACAATGATAATTTCCTGCAATCCTCTGAAAAGAATTATGAAGCTCATTTGTTTGAAAAGAGTCTTAAAATGCAGCAGCCATAAAATGCCTGAGGACTGTGTTGTACAAGTAACTCTTCAGTGAGTTCCAGTAGTTGTTTTCTGTGTAACAGAACATTGCTCCTTTGCCTCCAAAATTAATTCAGGTTTCACTTTGAGATTTTGCTCTTCATCTGTTGTCAGACTGAAACTTTATTTTCTTCAGAATAAGACACTGTCATTTAGATTCAGAACTGGATCAGAATTTTCTTAAAATGAAGTTATTTGCCAGTATGTAGCTGTGTTATTATCTCTTGATTCCTTGGCTAAAAAGCTTTCCACACAACAGAGTACATAACTCAGAACCAATTTCTGAAAGACAAAAATATTGTCTGTATCTACTTAAACAAATTCTATCTGCCTAGTAAGCCTATCAAACACCTCTAGCTTGACCTTTATCTGAATATTATTCTCAATTATGACTCATTTAAATACAGTTGAAAGGACACATTATATTTCAGTGCAAGGTATTTCTTTCTCCCACATCTGAATTGCAGAAACATTTGGTCACTCACAAAGTGACCATTCTCTGGTCTGAAAGTTGATTTTGTTCTTAGATTGCCATAATAGCTCCTAAGCCATATGGGGGTGCTGAAAAAGAAAATTATCCTGGTGGTCATATTTCACTTGTAGATGTAGTCACAACATTTTGGATAGTATGCTGCATGTTTTGGAGGAAAATGACTTGTGATTCTGAAAATTAAAATATTTTAAATTACCCTAGGCAATTCCTGTCTCCAAAAATTTTACTGTAAATGTATAAAACCCAAAGCAATTTATTCTGTACATAAATTCATGGCAGAAGTTCAGAGCAATTTAGAGAGGAAGTAAACATCCTCCTCCCATATATGTTACCCTTCAGCAGTTTTTAATTCACAAAGAGTTCTTTCAAGTTTTGTCACATAGCCTGCTGTAAAGTGTCACAGAAAATGTCTTCTTTCTCTTATCTCACAACTCCATGGACAAATTTAATGGATGGAATAGGAGCTTTGTTTAATTTGGTTTTACACTTTTTTGAGTCCCAACAGGTATCTGTTTCTTTTTTATGTGTTAATTGGTTTGGGTTTTTCTCACTTATGATACTAAATTTATTCTATTCTTCTAAAGCAGAGTAAGGAATATGTTTCTTATCAGTTCTTTCCAATAGTTTATATGTCAAATGAAAAGACATTTCACAAGCATCTCTAGTAATTACAGTGCCATGACAGAAAGTTATGACACAAAAAAGTGTAAAGTCAGATCTAATTTCTACCAGCAGATTTGGGCTACTGTGTTAACAGCTGTAATAATAATTTAACTCTTATATCTCATTCTTTCTAAGTCTTACAAGTTAAGTATCCATATAATCTCAATGAAATGTAAGAAATTATTGCTATCACTATTTCTTACAATCACCTTTGGTGGCTGAGACAAAGTTGAATTGTGGATTCAGGACCTGCTTTTAGTAGAGAGTTGGACTGGGTGTTCTCTGGGAGATGTTTTCAGCATTTTGCAGCATTCTGTAGCAAGATAACCGGTAGAACAAAGTCTGAAATGGTAAGTTGGTAGTTCGGGGATTTTTTTTTTTTTGTAATTTGTATAAATTTTCTTCTTTCTTTTAATTTTTTTTTTTTAACACAGAGATGAATGGCAACAAGATTCTGGATCTGTATTCAAGATCCTAGAGACTGGAGTGAAATGTAGAAGAACAGTTATAGTGCTCAGACCAGCAGGTGTTGAAGACAGAGTTTGACCCCTTTGATTCCTCAGCTTTAAAACTGAGCATGAGGCAGAAGCATAGAATATCTGATTTGTAAGTTTTGGGTCACTTGTCCCTGCTCCTCTACTTGTAGCTTTCCAACAGGGTACATAACAGAGTCATGTTGATTGTTATAGCAATAAGCATAAGCAAGAGCCTTTCTACATACCATTGTTTGGCATAAATTAAAAACATTAGTATCATATCACTTTGGGAGCTAACAGTATCTGAACAACATGCTGTTAATTTCAGAGAATATAAAATCATAGAATCATAGAATAGTTTGGGCTGGAAGGGACCTTAAATATCATCGAGTTCCAATCCCCCTGCCATAGGCAGGGACACCTCCCACTGCATCAGGCTGCTCAGTGCCTTGTCCAGCCTGGCCTTAAACACCTCCAGAGAGGAGGCATCCACAACCTCTCTGGGCACCCTCTTCCAGTGTCCCATCACCCTCACTGTAAAGAATTTCTTTCTTATATCCAGCCTGAATCTACCCTCTTCCAATTTACATCTATTATTTCTAGTCCTTCCATCACATATCTTATTAAAAAATCCTTCCCCTGCCTTTCTGTAGGGCCTCCTCCAGGTATTGATAACTTGTTGTGAGATCCCCCCTGAGCCTTCTCTTCTCCAGGCTGTACAACCCCAACTCCTTCATATAGTTAAGTTAGAACAGGCTTAGTGACAAAGTAAAAATGCACAACAGGATATTAATTCAGTTTTACCTCAAACCAGGACATTTATGCTTTTTTGGAGGAAATGAGAAATATATAAGTTCAAAAACAACCTTTGTCAGCTTTCATTAGGTTAAAAGAGTTTGCTTTTCAGTTACCTTAGGAACAAAAGAGGAGTTAAAATCAAATTATACTTTTGTTATGGAGAAGAAATTAGGAAATCTTATTGCCAGAGACTGCAGTGAGAAATATACTGACTAAGACATTAAATGAAAACTGGAAATTTTGTTTCAGTCTCATAATTCAATTCTCTCTTGAAGATGAAGGCAAATATGAGTGGAACCAGAAGTGTAAGAAACATGTAAGATTGAGATAAGCAGAAACTGATGTGTAAATGTTTTTATGATTATCCAGTTTGCTGTTCCTTTCCTGAACATACCCTGGTTCTGAAAATCTTCGAGTCACTTACTGAGTTAATGTGCTTAAAGGATAAAGAGACTTGCTGTGTTAACTCAAGTGGGTAATAAGGACTGCTACCCTGGGATCCAGTCCAAGAGCAGATTGCAAAATTGCAAAGGTGCAATCATGCTATGTGGGAACTGAAGGAAACCTGTCATGTCAGGGGGGCCATCAGGAGGATTAAATGGGATCTCCAGAAAAACTCATGAATGAGTCACTTCTTGATTCATCAGGTTCAAATTCAGAAAGGAAAATACATCCATTTGTATTGGCCCTTGTCCAAGATATTCCTCTACATTTTTAAATCAAAACAGAAAATAAAATTGATTTCAGATTCAACCAAGGAAGATCCCCAGCAAAGTGGGGGACTAACTTTCTTTCTTTTCTTTTGATATATTTCACTGTTGACAATTTTGTTTTGTTGTCATGTTTTCATGCTATTAGGGGTCTATGTGGCCCCGCTTGAACACAGGCATTGGACCAGATGACCTTCAGATTTCTCCTCCAACCCAAGCATTTCTGTGATTCAGTGCTATGATATAAACCATAACACAGTGAATTATTCTTTATCTCCCCTCTTCCACCTTTTGTGAGAAATCAGTTGTTAATTAGGGGAAAGATGAGATAGTCTAGTTTTCTACCTGCTTTTCCAAGAGAGCACGTTCCTACTCTAAACTCAATACCCACATATTGGCCTCAACTGATGTCTTAGATATGGTGTAAGATCACAACTGGGTCTCAAAATCTTACTTATCCAGCCTGGGTATCACTTGCATTAATGAGTCTTTAACCTCACTGCTTTTCAGCAGTTCATTCAGGATCTAAGTAAATATTCCTGACTATGTGCAACAAGTTATAATTCCAAAGGTATGAGTTACCAAACTTATCACAAAAGATACAACATTGTGCAACACATTTTTCTATGCTTCAAAAAATCAAAAATGCAATTTTCTTACAAGAAATCTGGAAATGAAATATCTGTATTTAATTTTTAGTACTTTTTTGTGTCATAGCTTGATTTTGTAGAAAACAAAAAAATCACAGTTTGTATCGAGCAGAATTGAGTTTATCATGTTTCTAAAACAAAGTCTCTTATATTAGTAGTTTTGTAAAAACCTTTATGGGGAATTGCTACCTTTCTACTTTCTTCTGCTTTTTAAACTGTCAGGGCAAATTTCTGAGATACAAACAAGCATAATCTGAAGTGTTTTAATACTATGAAGCTAGTGTTTCTACATTATTAATGTTCAGTGAGTCTGAAAATTAGTCATACAATGCATATTTGCATAAATCTACAAATACTATGTCTTTCCACTGAGCAGATTAATAGAACAATGATAATTACTAACTAGTTTTGTAAAGTAGCAAAGCTTTATTATTTGAAGCACTGTTTTAAAAGACTATAATGAATAATATTCATCCATGTTCAGATGCTGAAAAAATCCCTGTACTCTCAACAATGTCTGATGTCAGACAGTTGGTATTGAATGTATTAGTTCAAGTTAATGATATTTACCAAGGTTAATGATATTTACCTGTTAAAGCAGAGTTATAGTGTTAAATGGATTGTTACTGCTGCTTTCTTAGACATTAGTAATTGGCAAGAAGTATACTGTGGGCATCATGTTATAGTTTCTGTGTTATATGGTGAGTATAATTCTATGTTTGGAGCTTAACCAAGCTCCAAATCAGAGCTTGGTAATAGGAGTTCATAATTTTTTCTATAAATTCAATAGACAGAAACATCTCATTTAGCTCTTTTTTATGATAAATTAGTGTTCAACTGTTTATTAATCCCTCATAAATCCTTGGAATTTAAAAATTGATTTTCTCTATTTTTGTATTGCTTAATTCTAGTTTACTTGTCACTCAGACCGTAAAAAACCAATTAAACAATAACACTATTTTCTTTTCCTTCCCCAAAATATCAGAAGCTGTGTGCATTCATAAAAGAAATTAATTCAGCAAGTAGTCTGCAGAAAAGAAGGAAATCTCATTAATGAATGCATAAAAAAAAAAAGTCCAAACTTTAGAAAAAAAACAACCACCAGACTTCCAAAAAGCAATTGCCAGAAGCAGAAGAAATTGCTTTTGCTTAAGGCTGGATTTACTGCTTAAGGCTTTTCTTCCTCCATCATTTCCTTTGCAAAGTGAAGATTATTTCACCATCAAAGCAGCACATAGTGTATGATTTCCTTTTTTTGGCATTCTGGAATAGAAATTTTACTACCTCCCTGAAAATATTTGTGTTTTCTTCTTGGCATGCCTTTTTCCCTTGAAGTTCAGCAAGATTTCTCAGTGGTGTGAGGCTTCTTTCCTATCTACACAGGCAGCAAAATAATGGGAGCTTTCATTATTTATCAGTGGGTTTTAAATTAAATCATTTTCTATAGAATAATTATCGTCACAGTACAGTGTCCAGTTCTGGAGTCCTCAACATAAGAAGGACATTGAGCTGTTGGATCAGGTCCAGAGGAGACCATCAAGATGATCAAAGGGCTGGAGCAACTGCCTTATGAAGACAGGCTTAAGGAGTTGGGGCTGT
>VZTY01013987.1:56642-67365 GCA_013400935.1 Turnix velox | reverse complement strand
CCAGGCTGGACAAGGCACTGAGCAGCCTGATGTAGTGGGAGGTGTCCCTGCCTATGGCAGGGGGATTGGAACTCGATGATCTTTATGGTCCCTTCCAACCCAAACTATTTTATGATTCTACAAGATTTTATATTTTTATTCAACAAATGAACTATGCTTCATCTTCTCTATGTCTGAAATAATTCCTATTTGAAAATCTAAATAATGTCCTGGCACCTAAAGTAACTGGAATTATTGGAGTTCATGGCATTAAGTCATACTGGGTAAGACATAGGAACTAGGTCCTTAAAACTGGGTAGAGGCAGACCACCCAAGTTTGCTGCATAGACCACACCAGTAACTCTGGAATTGCTAAAAATCTGCCTTGCTATAGTACTGTGCTCACACAGATGCAACCATGCTGCTTTTAGCTAATGACTTAGATGAAGTCTCTGTTGTAAATCTGTTGCAGGATGCAGGGTGAAGCAACCAGAAGACCAGAGTATGAGTAATTTTTTGACAGAAGACAGAACTAACATAAGAAGAAATAAATTTCACAACATTGCTACAAAGTATTTAATAACAGGTACCTAACTAAAGAACATTTAGAAAGTATTATTTTTATTTGGTTTGATTTTTAATTATCATTACAGCTCATCTGCTCCAATAAATGTTTCTTGAACAGCTTAGTCAATCTAAAGATCTATAAGTCCTATAGATTAGCTCAAGCTTGGTCAGATTCATCCTATCATTTTAGAATTCTGCACATGGATCTTATTACTCAAGATTGACATCCCAAGATCTCATCTTAGTTAATGAAGAAAAGTGGGGATCTGCAATAAGATTTTAACTTTTATTTAAAAATTGACATGAAAAATGAGCCAGATGCACACTGCAGCAGCCTCTTTCTCTCTCTACCACCCTCTGGTCTTTAATTAAGTTCCTGTCTATACAGATTCAGCTTGGAAGCGTGTTCTGGCACTTCTGTGGTGAATTTTATCTGATCTGTCTTGGATGTCTTTTTCAGTCTGAGATGAACCATGCCCTGCAAGTACCTACTTCACTTCATTGACTATAAAAAAGATCTAAATTACTCCTTATGTAGGCAGCTTTGTTAGGCCAGATGATTCCCTCACTGTCTAATGTAGCTGGAGGCAGGGTTAGATCATTTCATAATAATGAATATCCACAGTGGTTTATATACCCCCTCTGGGGCTAAATATAACTAAGCATTTGTTGAAGCTGCTCTGATACATGCTAGCAGCCAAACCTGGAACTAAAATCAAGGGAGAGCAGAGATACCCTAAATCAAATTTCATATTTCTACTTCTGGACAGTATAGAGAATCTGTCACAGTCACTGAATCCATACTTCACAAGCTACACAACGGAACTCAGGAAAAGCTTTCTCCAAACCCATTTTTTGTTCCAGAATAAATTCACTATTGAGTGCCAGAGCTATATTTGAAGGCATTCCAGTCCATAGAATTCAAGCATGATTTTGTGCAAGTTTGGTCAAGTTAGATATGAGAGCCCAGACAGGAGAGATGGAATATGTAAGTTTGTAGTACTTCATGAGGTGAAAGGAAATTTTAGGGGAAATCAGATTGCTACTTATTTTCATAGTTTGGCAACATTAAACTGTGAAGGAAACTTGAGATGTCAGTGTAGTTTCTTTTGTTAGGCTTTTTTTATTTTGCTTTTTTTCGTTCTCTCCTTCATTAACATCACCCACGGATCTTAAAGAAACATACAAGAGAGCAGTGTCATCTTCATATTGGTCAGATAGAAAACAGAAGGCATCAGAATGTTTTCTTAGGATAACTAGCAGGCCACTGGAAAATTCAGAATTACAGAACCTATTTTTTTAAGCCCTGGGCCAGACTTTATATGAAACAGCAACCCTTACATTGGAACTAATATAAAGTGTGTGCACATGCATTCAAGCATGCCTAAATCATCAGGATGTTGACATGACAGCATTTGGTTTTCCAGAATGAATTATATACCCTTTCCATTGCATGGTATTTTAAAAGACAGTAGAGAATGTGTACTCAGGCAATGAATTTACTTTCAGAAATGAGGAGACTGAACATATTGCTGAAAAGGTGTATGAATCACAAAGGAAATCTGGTTAACCTGACCTGCTGCTGAATTGTTCTAATCAGTGTTCAATACACTGCATGGTAAAATTCAGTTTTGTAGACCCCATCCTGATAAATTTTTCTTGATATTACATGTATATTGGCAGGTTGCGTTTTGCTTTGACTCCTCATTTGAGTTTGTGGTGTTCAAAAGCAGAAAACCCAGCTAAAATGAAGTGCTTAGAAACAAGTAGTTCATGAAGGAATAAATAGTGAGGCAGCTGAGAGAATACTCTGTTACAAACAGGTATAAAAATGATTAGTCTGAAGAATTAAATTATTAGAGTAAGAAATATAAGATATGAATCATGTGGTATGGTGGCAATGAACTCAGAAGATTACCCAGTAAAGGAACAGGACTTAAACAAATGTTCTGTATTTACTGGTCTCCAAAGCTTTAGATTTAACAGCTAAGGAGCTTTGTGTTTCACTTTTAGAGACTGCTGAACTAGTTAAAGGAAAGTCTGAAAAAACATATTTAAAGAGTATTTTAAAAACGAGAGCTTGTGGTGTGCCAAGCATTACTCCATGGAGACTTGGAAAGGCCAAGAATAGGCTCTGCAGAGAGGCCACCTTGCACTGTGCCCCCAGGCTCTTTACACAATCCAGGCACTGTCAGTGACAGCTCCACCTATTCTGGCTTTAGTAATGTGAACTGCTTTTGGCTGAGGCTGGAATCCTTCATTGCTTCTGTGACTTTCTCTTGATTGAGATACAGTAAAGCAATCAGGAGATGTTAACTACTTTTCCTGGAGCAGTCCAAGGGAGATGAACAGAGGATCTCTCTTCTCACACAGCTTCTATGTTACGTAGAAAATACAATTAAAATACAGTTAGACTGGACTGCTTGCATTCAAGGACTAGAGATTTTAGATCCAAAGGGTTTAAATATCTTAAATATCTGTAACCATTCAATCTACCTCTAAGGTTTCACAGGGCACATGCTTGGCTTTCACAGAGTAGAGTTAACATAATGAATAAACACATTGGCAGTGGAATAATATGGAATTTGTACTCAAATGTGATCTTTAAAGAAGCACATAAATTAACGTGATAAGGCAGATATATGCTTAGCCCTTCTTAATCACTTTAAAGTTGAAACATAATATCATGATAGAATGAAAATTCTAAAAGGATAAACCTGTTATCCAGAAGATTTAGCAATGCTTTTGATCACAACTAAGATGTGTATATTCTACAGAATCCATCATATATACAAATACATATTTCCTGTCTTTGTATCACAGAAGCAATCTCTTCTGTCTAAACCACAGAAAGCTTCCATCTGTGTCTGCCTAAAGGCAGACCTAAAATAGATAAACTGGTGTGTTTCCTCTTCTTTTCTCCTCCAGCAGTATATCATCCTTAGTGGCCTATTTTTCTGATTTTTCACCATCTTTGCCTCCTATATGCTGTGCTCTGCAAGCCCACCCACAGAAGTGCTGCCCCTTCTCCACTGAAGCTTCTCAGTCACTTCTGCTGTCAAACCTAAGGTCTCTGATTACTTCCTGCACTCAGTTATGCCACACAAGTACCCTTGGAAAGTGCTCATAAAGGTGTCACTGTTTTTCCTGCTGGGTTCTCCACCCTTTCCTTAATTTTTCCTATCCTTGATTTATGAAAGTCTTCTGCACTGATAGGTCAAAGATTGTGTCATTTACAGTATTGCTGACCTCAGGCACTCAAAAGGAATGTGTTAGCCCCAGAATAATAATGAGCTTGGTTTTAAAAGCACATATTTGCATGATCTTATTTATAATTTTTATTTGCTCTCTGCAATTTTACATGAGACTTTGCAGTTAGCATCCTAACTATGAAGGTTAAGGTTTGGGACTTTTTAAATATGAAAGCTGAGATTCTTCTATTTGAATATTAGTAGGAGTTGAAGAGAAAATATGAGTTGGGGAAAATATCAGATATCCCAAAAGCTGTGATTTAACTGAAATCAAGCATTTCTTTGTGTTGAGAAGACACCTGCTTGAACACTAATGTTTTACTGCACCATTATTTATCCTCCAAGATCCCAGAGCTCAAAGCTCTCCTTTTGGCTGAATTCTTGGTATCCTGATCAAGAAGTGATTTATCCATAAAATCTGATCTTCTGATGAAGTTCTCCACTCTTTAAGGAAGAGGAAAGGCTGAGACCACTGTCTCTGCAAACTTATTTTGTACTTTGTCAACTAATGATCAAAGGAAGTGTTCACAGCAGTTTACCAGTGTTTAATTCTTCTTTTTTCCTTATTGCAGATGAAACAAGTAGTCAACAGAGAGTGAGAGGATTCCTAGATAACACTGACAATTTTGTAATGTGAAAATTTTGAGATGCAGATCTCTGAGAGAAGACTGATAGGTGGAACAGGACCTTATATGTGATACAGAAATACTCTTCTATGTGCAGAGATGAGAGAAAATGGGAAAACAAATATTTCACATGCCTAATTCCCAGTAAAATAATAATGGCAGTAAAATAATAATAATACTAAGTATTTAGTTCTGGAAATCTGATGTTCTGCTGCTACCAAGAAGGTGAAATCTGCTGTCATGACTTTTCTTTTTAATGCATATAGTGGGAGGGAGAGAATCTATCATGCCTGCAGGTGTCTAACTAAAATGTGCAGAAGTGCAACCAGATAGATTTGTAAGCAAATATATTTTATACTTCCCACCCATTAAAATGATAACTATATATTATTAAAATTTAGGTTCTTTTTCTTTCAGGTTTCTCAAATGAATCCCAAATTCTTTCAAATACAACTTTAATTAATATATGCAACAATACTTTCATTAATTGTCATGGCAGTGTGTTATGCATAACATTAAGTAACATGTGTTATTGGTATGTTAGTATTTTATTGGGTGTAAATTAATTAATATGAGAGGTCAAATCCAAATGGGGAAATTGTTGGTCAGGAAAACTTACAGGAAAATCAGTGTAATTAGATGAATGTGACTAAGAGTGTTTCAAATTTAGCAAAATGCATTTAGGACCTTGTTGCATTTGCTGCATTATGTGGGATATTTATATGGTGCTCAGCAATAGACTAAATATTTCCAAATAAAGGTAAAAATTACAACTGGTAAAAGTCCTTATATTCATCCTATCTATCAAGTTACACAAAATTCCCATCTGAGCACTCTAGATGCAGCTAACCTGCATGATGAACAGTGAAGGATTCAGAGCAGCAGCAGAAAATCTTTAGGTATTTTCCAGAGAAGAAGGGCAAGCCAATGTTTTAAACTATGATAGGACAAAATGCTTAGATTGTGTGGAGGAAAATTTCTTCCAGTATCTGGCAGTGGGATGCAATTTCATTTCAACAGCAGCAATGCCCTTGTGAGATTTGACCAAGGGGAGCACTAGAAAAAAGATAAAGATCAAAGGATGGTGGGTTAGGCTGTGAGTATCATGCAGATACCATTCCAAATGTAGATGAGCAGTATCCATTGCTCTCAGGTTTTTGGCCTCCTTTCATTTCATACCAAATACATCTGCAAATATTTTCTATCTTCCTCTTTCCTTATTTCCTTACATATTAAGGTAGAGTTTCTCTTCCTCATTATTGAAATGCTCCACAGGTCTACTTCTGGTTGCACCACTGCCCTCCTTACCTCTTCCTGCTCTCTGCAGCCTGCCAGTTCTGCTTTTCTGACTGCTCTCTTTGTCTTCCAAATCCACCAAACATTTTACACCTTTTTTACTATGCCACTCTGTAGCTCTGGAACAGCCTTCTGATTGTTACAGGCCAAATTCAGTTCCTCTGCTGCCCTCAAACCCTTCTTTGAAAATACCTCATGGTGACGGTTTGGTACATCAGACTTTTTTCTCTTGATTTGATACACGGAGGGATAACTTCCATGTGTAATTTCTGGCAGCCCACATCTGGAAGAAGAGGAGATAATGAGCAAGATTTCATGAATGGAGGTATAAGGGGTCTTAGTACTTAGAAAACAGCCCCACCTCAGGGATGGAAGCAAATGGATTATATTAAACACGTGGAGTTAAAGCAAGCTGAGCTCTAACTCAGTTTGTTTCAGTCTTGATTTTAATTAATTTTAACTGTAGCTTACTTTGAAGCCAGTGAAAACCACTCTGATCCATAGGAAGGTGACATAGAGCAGCTTGCATGAATTAATAAATTACTCTTTTGTAGAGCTTTTCATCAGCACATGTGAAAGCACTTCACAGGGCAGACAGCTGGACTGTTCCCACTTTGAGGAAGGAGAGACTGAAGTACAGAGACTTGAGATCCATTTCCAAGGACAAAAACAGTCAGTAGCAGAGAGATAGAAATAAATCCAAGTTGTCTGAACTCCAGCTTTGAGGTCTATACACTACAGCATGTGGTCAGCTGCCTTTTGTGTCTTACTTTCAGCAAAGCTTAATCACTGCAGGCTGTAACAAAAGAACAAAGTTCAGCAGTGAGACCATGAGGTTGCTTTCTTCCTCAGATTATAAGATGTTTATGAACTGAGCCATAAGATTCAGGATAGAGTTCTAAAGTGAAGCACATAAAAGCTTTTGTCTTATTTTTATACTCAACTAGTTGAATTCACATTTTTGTTGCATATTGGTAAGTAAATCCCCTCAAATGGCTTCTTTCCTGAAGAAGCAGTCGGAAATGTTTCCTCATAAAATGCTGAAAAAACAAATATCCTCTTGAAGGATGAAGAATCATTACCCCCACTTACAGGTTCTGGTTTGTCTGGCTGGGTTCAGTAGGAAAATAGCTTTGATTTGTACACTTTTGGAGTTATTAGGAAAAGCAATCTCTTTGGAAAATGAGAAAGTCAGGTGATGCTTAACTTGAACACTCACTTATATTCATATATGAATTCCAGTAACATGGGCATAAGGCTGGAATAAAAGCACCCATTTTAGAGAGCTATAAATAAACTGGAAATGCAGTCCTGCCATCAGAATGAGCTCATGGGGCTCTTTATTTTTGATTTGCCACTGAAAAGAAGCACTTACCTTTCACATACGCTTCACAATGAAACTGTGTTCAGGCTAGATAGTGTTATAAGGTCACTATATATATATATATATATATATATATATATATATATATATATATATATATATATTTGGAAAAGAAAACTTGTGCAAGACACATGAACAATTTCCTTTGTTTAATACAAAGGTTTGTGTTGGGATGTCCTAAGAGAATGTTTTGGTGGTTTGATTCAGAAAATGAATGAAAACTTGACCTTTAGAGAACCAAAGGTTAATCTAACAAAACAGCATTCAGAAGAGATGTTATAACTATTCAGAAGCCTCACAGAAGAGCCTGAGGCAGTGAAGAGAGTGACCCAAGTGGGATGAAAACTTTTATTTTAGATAAAAAATATACTCCTAGATGGAACATAGACTTTAAGTCAAGGCTACATATGCTGTCAGCAAGTTGCATATAAGTTCTCTGCTCTGGATCCCTGGGCTCTCAGGTACTTTGGGAGTAAGAGACTGACATTCTGTGCATTTCAGAGGGTTTGATTAAATTTAAAAGGAGAAGAAATAATTAAGCCTACCTTACGTTTTTAATTTTGATGCCAAAGGCATAGTTACTAACTTCTTGGTTTGTAGAACATGTAATTCATACAATACACAAAGTTCTGTGCAAAGTCCTTGTAGAACACTGAGCAAATCAGTTTGCAGGTAAGTACAATGGGTAAATGCAATGGCTAAAGTTGCAGCTAAAGTTAATATTTTAATGAATATTTACCAATAAAAAGTGTTGTGATTCTGAAATATAACAGTAGATTTTGTTGTTGTGTTGATACCAGCTCACAACCTCATCCTACTAACAATCAAGAACAGGCTGTGAATAAGGACAGTGTACAGTTTTCTCAAATACTTTTAAAATAAGTAACAGTGTTTATTTATATATGCAGTTTTTAGGGTGCTCAGAAGATTATATTTGTAGCCATAGGTGGGGTTTTTGAACTGGTTTTCTACAAAATCAAATTCTGTTACTGTAGAATCCTGACACATTGATGATTATTGCAGGGTCCAATTTAAGATGACAGAACAGAAATTGTATCATTTGGCTAAATAGGTTTCTTTAAAATTACTATGGTATGATACAATTTTGTGGAATTTTCTGGGTAAAAATGTGCATCTGAAATTAAAAGAAAAAGAAAAAAAACCCCAAAACAACAAATTGAAACCTATATAAAGTTATCCCAGAATTTTCTTTGTATAGCATAAAAATGACTTATATCCCATTTCTGTCCAATAACTCCTTGCAGGCTGTGTCACTACTAAGAAATCCAGAAGTTTCCAGTCAATTTTTTTTCACCTTTTCTTCACATTTTATACTCAGGATGCCTCTATTTCTGCATAAATTGCCTCCAATTGAAAGATTGCCACCTGCACTCCTGACTCTTCTTGCTTTTTTTCAGCTCTTGACTGGATATTTTTTAAAAGTGCCACTATAGACTGTGATGTAAAAGAAGAGAATTGGCAAAATGATTAAATGTAAGTAGAGGAACAGATGTTTGCTCTCTGGAAAAGCTTAATCATTTGGGATTGGGCAAACCAATTATTATGTTTTTCAGTTTTGGCTTCACTGCAGTTCTTCATGAAACTCTGTGATTAGTCTTCCTGTGTTATCCTTCCATCCAGTAAAAAACTTACCTTCCTGACTGATGAATGTAGCCTCAAAGTGTCTCCTGCTATTTCTAGTAAATATTTCCCAATTTTATCTTTTACTTTATCCTTTCTCCCTTCTGTGTCTTTTTACTTCTCTTTTTTATCCTTTTCCTTTGATCTTATTTTCTTTTTTTGTTGGTAAAAAGTGTAATGTCAAAATATATTTCAACTTCCAGAATTCTTCTTAATAATTTTTGATTTTTGAATGTCCAAGAATTTCTGGTAGTTGCTTTAGTCTACAACATAATATTGCATTTCTAGATCCACTTATGTTTAACATTATTAGAAAATGTAACTATGAAAAACATATAACTACACACTAAAAATATTGGTTTATAACTATGGAACAATGGTGGCATATAACTTTCAACACCAAGTAAAGGACTCACAGCAGATAAATAAAGCTGAGCCCTAAAAATTGCTGAGAAAATACTTCAGTTTCTAGTTTAATTTACCTCAAAATATATACTAACCAGCTTATAGCTGGGGAATTTGGCACTGTATTTGAAAATAAAAAATATAACAGGCTAAAAAACTGTTCTTCACAGAAATATTCCTGAAGAATATGAGAAAATGGAAAGTGTTTTTTTGTTTGGAAGTGAAAAATAGCACCTGGTATGCAAAGTGTTTGTTGTTGAGAAATCAAGGTAGAAGTAGCACAGCTTTACCATCCCTTTGGAACTTACTCATTTACTGTGATATTTGGTTTATAAAATGCACTGTGTTTCTCTATTCCTTCCTGAAAAAATGCAAACCATGCTGAAATATAGAAAACGAGGCAGAGACGAATGTGAGGGCCTGTGTTTATAGGTAAGAAATGGCTTCTTGCAGCTCCAGAGTCAGTCCTGTGAAGTCTGGTCTTCCACCAATACAGATAATAGGAATGATAAGAAATAGAGGTAATTCAAGTCATAGCTTTTTCATATTTTGTAAAGCTGAACTCTTCCTCTGAGTTTCATTGTAAAGGCTGTAGATCTCTACCAGACTCTCTTTCTGTAAGAAGCCTATAGCACAACTTCAGAACATTTATCCCAATGTTAATTCAGTTGAAAGTGGTCAATGTACTCCAGAGCTATTTAGAGGGTACACAGGCAGGCAGACACATAGAAACATCTTTCCTAGTTTCATAGAAATAAACCTAAAAGCTGGAGTTCCTTACTTTCTCCTTTCTTTCAAAATAATTGACCTATCTCTCAAAAAATATCTGAGTACACAGCAGCCTTCATTATATTACAAATGTGGTGCTTGGGAGAAAAAAGTAAGAAAAATTACTGATGTTGTGGCACATCAAATTTAAAAGGAAATCCCTGTATATCATCCAGTTAAGAAAGATCTAAACCTATCAACACTGTCAAGTCAATTGTGTGAGGCTGAATGTACCTTTAATGCTTCAGTTGTATAAATAGTCCTGTGTATCACATCTCCTTAATTTTCTTCTTCTGAGACTTCTGGAATAGTATTCGATTTTTATTTCAATAGGATCTGTAGCTATGAAACAGATAAATATAGGAATTTTTTTCTGTAATTGCATCAATAAATCATTTATATAAGTACTACAACAACAACAAAAAAACCATCTACATAAAGCTCTATGGATTGGTAAATTTAACAGGAGAGTGACATTCCAGTGACAAAGGCATGCCAGAATAAAATCACTTGCTGTGTTACCCTAAGCAAGCTCCTTCCACTTGTTGCTCTTTAAAATGTGGATATTGGTAAAGAACGTCATCATACAGTGCACTGGTATTACCAGATAAAGTGAAATAAGAAAAAAATAACATATTATTATGGATTTATTTATAGAAATTATTATGGTTTATATTCATAGAAATTCATAGTGGATGTTACTAAGATATGTGATTGGAGGACTAGAAATAATGGATGTAAATTGGAAGGAGCTAGATTCAGGTTAGATATAAGCAAGAAATTATTTACAGTGAGTGTGGTGAAAC